>JAIPRL010005068.1:0-34226 GCA_025469235.1 Pemphigus obesinymphae
ATTTTAAGACCTGAAAAAATTTAATATAACGTTAGTCGTGCATTAATTTAACTAAATTTACATAATATTTTGTTCGTTTTCAATATTATATGTCATAAACTGAACATTCAATAAAATATACTGTATAGTATTATGTAGTAATAACTGTACCTACATGAAACTGAGCTATTATAAATATATCATATTACATTTTAAAATATGCATAAGGTCACACTAAATCATATTTATTTCCATGACAAAATATTTTGTTTATTTTTTCATGTTTATTTCTACATTTGATCTTCAATGTAATGTTAAACATAGGTAGGTATTGAGTAGGTATATAATTAATATCAAGTTATGTATACTACACCGAAGCTACGCTCAGAATCGTTTTATTGAATGCAATGATTTATCATTGCTTTCAAATGCAATACATCCACCAAGAGTATCCTGCTCAGTAGTGAAGTGCATCCACCCATACTGACACCCGACGAGCGAAGTGCTTCCACCCCCTACTGACCGGCCCTTTTTAAAAATGTTTTTCTCTAGTAAAAATTAAAAAATTAAAATATTAATTATCGAAGTTGAATTGCGGGACAATTAGCCGTCCCGAAAGGATTTTTCGGGACACCGGGACGCAATGCTCAAAACTGGTAGTGACCCCCGGCCAAACTGGGACATATCAAATATGGCAACATTGGTAACCCTAGTATATAGGTATACGTCCGTGGGAAGAATTCTATCTAAAGCCGTGGTCGATCTTATATTTTGATTTTTGACATGATATCTGTTATCATTAGCGAAATGGATAACATTATCACTGATAACACGAATATCGGCATTTAGACGACCAGCGGATTTGAACGAAAAACGACAATGAAATTCGGCTTTTACGTACCGAATTATTCGTCTATTGCCGAATTAATATGATGTGGTCCAGGTACAATTTCCATGCTATCACGCTGGCAAACGTGAGGCTCAATGTACTGGGACATAAGCCTATTCGTTGTAGTCCGTTCGTTTCGTGTTCAGTATGTATGGCCAATGGGAAATCTGTGATGTTTGGCGGTTGTTTGTTTGAATATCGACCTCGGCTGTATGACCAAAAGGGGGAGAAATTCAGACTATCTAGAGATTATGTTAGTGATGGAAAATCGCCATATTCACCACCACCACCACCACCATCTCCACCAATGGATGATAATAGATCACAGGGCATCTTCCAGAGGTTCAAGATTATGGCCAAGAAGTATTGGTATATCGTATTACCTGTCCATATAGTTACTTCAACTGTGTGGTTCGGCAGTTTTTACTTTATCGCCAGCTGCGGAGTTGATGTTCCTGCCCTGTTAGAATCATTGGGTTTTCCCAATTGGATCACCGATAAAGTGAGAGACGGAAATTCGTGGACCAGTTACTTGGTAATTGCCTACGGCCTGTATAAAATTTTTACGCCACTTAGGTATATGGTAACATTGGGCGGCACTGGTATGACCATACGTTATTTACAAAAATTAGGATATACTATTGGCAGCTCCAAAAAGCCATAAACACTGTCAAGCAACACATTATTCTATAGTATATGTAAAATTGTTAAAATTTGTGGTAATGAATTTATATTAAAATATGTTCTTGTGATTTTATAATTTTATAATTTATATATATATATATTATATGTACGTATAAATATTGTAAAATTTATTAGACAATACATTAAATTGGATAATAATACTGTTCTTTTATTCATCATTGCGATAACAAAGGAATTAAACAATAAACATATTCAAATCTTTTAGATATAATAACTATTTGAGACTGCACTTGAGTTTTGGAAAATAAATTGATGTTTTAATTCTTCCATTTGAAAGAATACTGAATAGTTTTTATTTTATTTATATAAATTTGTCCAAATAAAACTTTTTAATTTATTTGAATTTCCTCAATCAACAAATTTAGTGCAATTTAAACATAAAAAAATTTCCACATTGCCCGAAATAAATTTGGTTATTTTTAGTGTTCTTATTTCAATTATTACCTTGCTGATACAATTTTATTTTTATTTGTTTAATTGGAGCATATTTTTCATTCAGTAATTTTATGATAAAATCAAACCATTTTTCTGTTATAAAGCTACTTTTCATTTATAATTGGGATTTGTAAGTTTCGTTTTTTTGCTAAAATGACTTGTGCAGGACGTCATTAAATGATTAAAGACATTAATGATAATTACTACTTCTCTAAAACGACAAGTTACACCCATGACAAATGGAAAAATTGCCTATGCAATTAAATATTAACAAGAGCCTTAATTTAATTTAAATTACTTTTTAGGGGATATTAATAGAACCCAAGTTTAATTCAAATAAATTTCTAGAGTTGGACGAGTATTAATGTTTTGGAGTCGAGTACTGAAGACTGCTCGAGTATTGCAAAATACCCAAGTATTAGAAAATATTCGAGTACTTAAAAATATCTGAATATTGGAATACACTCGGGTATTCGAAAATATCCGAGTATTGGAAAATGAATTTCTATACTACAAAATCAGACAGTAATGTAGTGGTGTATTGTATGGAGTAGTACCAGTAATTGCCAATTGGCAGCGACTATAGAGTGGATAATCACTAATCGGGGTCCAAGGAAATCCCCAGTCAATAGCTATTTTTGTAAACAATTTTTCCGGAAACCTTATAATTTATGAGGCTTAAATATATTTTTGTATTTAAATAAAATAACAGTCATTAATATATATTATAATCTTTAAATAAATTTATACGAATACAAGTTATGGAGTAAAGTTGAGTGCTCGAGTAAACAAGTAAGTCGAGTACTCAAGTAGTCGTCGAGCACTCGAAAGAAATTGGGTAAAATCGAATACTCGGTTTTACGAGTATTAAAAAAAATTTGTCGAGTCGAGTACTCGAAACAAGAATTTTTTCTAAAGTCGAATACTCTCCCAACTCTATAAATTTCATTAAAATATAAAATGCAAATAAAAAGAATTATGAAATGTATACAAATTGAAATAATTAAAATTTTATGATTTGTTAAACTTTTAATATTGTTTAAATTATTTGACAAAATTATATCCATACGGTATACTTAATATACATAAAATTTAATTTAATTTTTATTCAAAGAAATCTTGTTTCACCTTGTGAAAATCTATTATTAAGCTGACTAGCTTTTTTTAATATTGATTGTTTCTGAGCTTCATCAAATTTGTTACATTGTAGATCAATTTCTCTACTAAAAGGTCTTCTCTCTTTTGTTAAGTTCTCTTCCATTTTTTCCTGAAAGAAAAAAAGTCAAGACATATAATAAACCAGAAAACAAAATTCAAATTAATACTACTCAATTATTCAAACATAATATTGTTAACTAATTTAAATTAAGTTCCTACTATTTAATATTTTGATTTGAATTATTATATTCTTAATCTATAGATATTCTCATGTTTATATCAAATATTATATTATAAATTCTGAGTGGAGTAAAGAAACTAGTATTTTTGTGATGTTGTTTATTTTTTTATTTTTCTGTAAACAACTTAACAATCAAAATATTTGGTCCTGTTTTAACATTTGATGTGTGTACCCATTTTCCAGTAACAAAAGAAGATACTTTAACCACACCATTTTAGTTTACACGGTTACTGACCATGTGATACCACCCAGACCCCGCCTGCTCTATCTTTCGTGTTATTAATGCACCGGATGACTGCGTAAGTATTGATTATTTGTGATATCTTCATGTGTAATAGTATTTCAAAATGAGCGGATCTCACATTATGGCACTCCATATTGGTAACATACAAATATATAAATAGATTTTTTACACTTTTTTTTGAAAAATATGTAACTTTTGATGAAAAATATCAGAATTTGGCAGCCGGACTTAATTTTGTTATGATTGTTATCAATATTATGTTGTGATTTTTATTATTTTTTGTTTTTAATAGTTTGTGCTTTTTGAGATAATAAAAGTTAACGTTTTATGTTATTCTAGATAAATTTGTTTTCCTAATAAGTATGCTAAAAAGAAAATTGTGGCATGGAGTGTCTCAAGCGTGCACTCAGTAAGAAAAAACTACCAAAACATAACAAAGACATGTCCAAATCAATTTTTTTTTTTTTAAATTTGAAATTAATGTAAATTAATAATTATTCGTTTAATTAATTAATTATTATTAATTTAACTTTTAAAAATAATCAATTTAATAGATAAAATTGTGTAACAATCCCTAATAATTTACCCAATACATTGATATCATTTTTTAGTTTTATTAAATTTACCAATTTTTGTTTTTTTAGTTTTTCTTGGTGCATTTCTAATAATGAATATGGTTTTCGTTTTTCTGAGGTTTCTGCCAGTTTTTCCATTTGTTCATCACGTTTTTTAATAGCAACTTGTTTTAATGCGTCTATGTCAGATATTTCAGATGTTTTTGGTTCTTGGATTTTACGTTGTTTGTCTGATGGAGTGTCAGTCCATTCTGAACGGTTACTCATATCAGGACCTTCTCTTTTTCTAAATTGTCTCGCACCTAACCCAAGATTGGCAGCCTTTTCTGGAGGTAACTCCAACATCCATTTTTCCCGAGTTGTCTGATGTTTGTCCTCATCATACACCTATAAATGAGGTAGGTAAAGCATAAATGAATTTAAAAAAGTCAAAATAAAATTAGATTGATATGTATGTGAAAGTACAAACTTCTCCAGCAAATTTTCTTTTCATGTATTCAGCTCTTAATTCCAATTGTTTTTGTATGAATTGTTGTTCAGAATCTGAAGTTATTAACTCTGCTGGCAAGGGACCAAAACCCGAAATGTCATCATCAATCTGTTCACTTTTATCTTGTATTTTAAAATCAGAAGGCAATGTTGGTCCAGGCACACGTTTCTGTTGTACTAAATGAGGTGGTAAACTAGGCCCATAGGAGTTGTTTTGTTCACTAACTACTCCATTGGTTGTATCAAATTTACTACATTTGGATAAATCAGGTGGTAGAATTGGACCGATTGGTTTGTTCGTTTTTGATTCACTTGTAGTTGGTGTCGCTAGTTTTGGACGCATTTCGTTTTTTAGTGGAACAACAGGTACATGATATTCTCCTTCCTTAGATTTGTGCTTGTGTTTGGAATGTTTATGTTTTTTATGCTTTTTGTGTTCTTTTCCCATTCTTAGCAATGCATACAATTACAGGTCGCCGTTGAAAAATTGTCAAAACAAAATATATGTTTAAAAAAAAATTCACAACCAATTGATCTTTGAAAATATGAAATATCACATTCAAATTTTTAAAATCTATATTATTCTGTGATAATTTTCCAAACAATAACAAAACAAATATTAATTTTGATAAACTGTTTATTGATAACGTTTAGTTGATAAACAATCGTGACCACCCACCACAATTAAAGATAGACCATGGCCATCTATATGTACAATATACATACATATATAAATATATATATATATTTATTTACGGAATGAGTATATAAGAGGTGGTATAGGGGTAGCTTCGATAATAGACAAAATGAGAGAGAATAGGTTAAGATGGCTCGGGCATGTATTAAGGAGGGAAGAGACTAAGGCAGTAAGATTAGTAAGGGAAATGCATGTTGTTGGTAAGAGGGGCAGAGGAAGACCGAAAAAGAGATGGAGGGATGTGAAGGCGAGTGATATGAGGAAGGTGGGAGTAAGTGAAGAAGATGCGGGAGATAGAGTTAAGTGGAAGTGTAGGACCATGGTGGCCGACCCCAAATAGTTGGGAGAGAAGGCGAAGGAGAAGAAGATTTATTTATTTACGGAGGAAAAAAAACTCCAATTATAAAATAATCTATATAAATACGTTGTGTAGTATAAAGATTAACATTAAAATCCATTAGCTAGTATAAATTAACATTAAAAATCCAATTTTCATAAATATAACAAAATATAAACATAAAGTAGATAACATATTTTTATAACACGTAATATACAATCAATTAAAATTTACTCCAACAGTATTTCCTATGGCCACTGATGCCTATATTAGCAGGAAAAGATCGTAAATAATTCTTGGAAATATTATTAATTAAAAAACTGTCAATACTTCTAGTAGATTTAATATTAATTCGAAAATTTAATTGTGACAACAAATAAGGACAATCTATGGAATTATTTAATAGTTTTGATAAAAATGTATAGCGGAGCCCGGTGGAGGTAATCTCTTCTTTTGTTTAACGATTCTAAATTAAAACAATATGTTAATAATTTAAATGATAGAAAACTGAGAAAACGATTTTGAACTGCTTTGAGATCTTGAGTCGTACACATATTATCTGAGAACCAAATAAAAGAGTCATATTCTAACCGAGATCTCACAAATGAAAAATATAAATTTCTTAAAATTAGAAAATGCACGCGTAATAAAACCTAAATGTAAAAAGGCTTTATTTGTTATTTTCTCAATACAACTGTTGAACATAGCTAGAGTCAAAAGTAATACCTAGGTCGACAATGACAAATGACAACTGGTTCTATAGAGATATTATTTAGTTAATAATCATAATCAATACCTACTAGTTTTTTTGATACTGAAAGTTAATACTTTGCATTTATTGATGTGAAGACTTCTCGGAAATGCATGTAATCACGGATAAAATTTATTTTATTAAATATTTTGGCATCATCAGCAAACAATAGAATATTAAGTCTTTTATAATGGATTTAATATAATTTATATTACCTCTACAATAACCACGCCATAGGATTACAATCAGGGTCAGACTGGCCCGGACCGCTAGTCCGCGGACTGGGCCCTCGGCGAATTTTGCCCCCCTTGTTCATATTTGAATAATATTACCTATTTATTAATAAATCTAGGGATCCGATATTTATTTACTAAACGGACGATTATTATTATCTATTCTGCGACTATAGAAAAATATTTTTTGAAATCTGTAGTATAGGCATATATTCTGTGGTATGGGTAGGAACCAATAATGTACATATATGTATCACCATTGATTATAAATTACTGTAGATTGGCCACTGGAATAGAAAATACTACGCGCCGACTATTCACACGATAGAGTGCGTTAACAATATGAATTGAGTATAATAATATGTTATATTTCGACAGTCGATCTTTAATATTTTGGACCACGAAACGATAATCAACGGGTTTTCGTCGACCGACAAACCACCGTCCACGATACAACCGTCTGTCGTAGTCCAATACCAATAACAATATTAAATTTAATGTTAGAAATCGTTTTCGTAATTTGTTGACATTTGACAATATTATTATTTTTATTACTCGATGCCACGTCGCGGTCGCATCGAAACGGTCTCGTTTTACAAGTACAAGTACACAGATAGGTATACCTACCTAACGTAAAATACGTATTTTTTTTTTTAATTAGACAGTTTTTATTAATCTAAAAACATTGAAATGTATAGGTGATTATTTTTAACATCTTATAGGTTGGCATTAAACAATACATATTTAACTTTAAAAATGCTTATAGGTATATATTTTTTAGGCTCGGTCAAGATTTTACTTGCGTTCACAGTGTTGTTTTTAAACATTGATTTTTTTTTCCGTATTGACCATTGACTTTTAATTTGATACAGGTACTTATATAAAAAAATGTGTTTCATGAGACCGGGGCCTCGTAACTTATTGGGGGTGGGTGGTATCCAGTGGCATATACTTAAAAGGTCAGCAACTGCTGCACACCATGCGGTTAGGTGTAAACATGCACAATATCGCTGTAGTGCATCGTATCGGCATTATATACCGATATATATATATATACCGTACTTGCATACAAGAGTACCCACACTAATTAATGAGCATTTATCGATAAGAAATATTAATAACTGTTGACTATAGCAGTGATGGCTCGCGGCAAATCGTTCCGATAAATGCACTATTGTAATATAATATGTATATATTTTACTAAAGGATATTATGTTGTCAATTCGCCAGTGTCAACTGTTGCCAGCTATTATACTGTACTTTTATTTCACTGTAGTCCGTACCCATAATTTTATTTTTATTATATAAATAATGAATTCGGTTTAATATCTTTTGGGAAAAAATTTTTCTTTGAATACTTTAAATGAAAAAAGTAATATAAAAATATTAGGAAGACCTATGTCTGATTTAAAACTAACACAAGTTATTAAAAAAAAAAACACGCCATTTACGCGTTCATTTACAAAAGATATAATATTTGGCTTTGTAATTGTTATTATAAAAGAAATGCAGTTTTTTGTTTTCAGTGTTTGTTATTTGGTGGAGAAATGATGTAGACCAAAACAAGAATGAGAGATTTAAATCATTTAAATGATCGAATGAATAAACACGATTTAACTGTTAAACATGTGAATAACACCTTGAATTTAGCAACATTAGGTAAAACAAGTATACTTTAGCAATAATTGCATATCACGAGCCGCCACTGCCCTTAAATATTAGTACCACACATCTCTTCCTCTACGGTTCTGGAATTTTTCCTTCAACTAGTACCTTATTAAAGGATTTCATCAACCATCTTATACCTAAACTTCCTAATACTTCTGTTAGACGACAGATCGTTCCGTGTATGGGCCGCTTAACTTAGTCTTGCCAACAATTTCCTTAGCCAGTCTCTTAATATCCTCTGCTATCTCTCCCACATTTTGTTTATATTTACTTCCATGTTCTACACCCCTGTCTCATTCAGCATCTTTATTTTTACCAGTTAGTTTCCACTACCCACCATCTGTGGTTCCTTATCTATATTTTTCTTTTAGTGCTCCCTTTTTATCCTACACAAAATATCCATAACCCATGTTGTGTTGTCACATTTTCACCCTGGATAAAATGATTAATTATAATTAAATAATCAATAATTAATTTGTGGTGTTGCGATTTGTATACAGATTTTAAATCTGGTATTCTAGTCTCAATTATTTTTTAAGGACATTTCAATACAATTATTACAGAATATGGGAACTTTTTAAATACATTATAGCTAAAACATAAAATTAGAATAACCATTGTAGTTTTAATATATGACTATATATTTAAAAAACTTAAAATATATAGTAAGCTATAGACTACCTCATATTATGTTGTAATATTTTAATTTGAGGTAATTAACAAATAAATTATATGATGTGTGATTTACAAAAAAAAAAAAATAAATAAATGAATAATATTATTAATATAATTAATAATTAATAATATAGAAATTTAATTTAAATCTCTAGTCAAATGATCAGGACCTAATGACTCATTATTAGGAGTTTCATCGTCATCACTTGAAGACCTACTATTTTGTTCAATTATTTCCCAATCGCCTATCAAGAAACAAACAAAAACGTTGTGATTATTATTATACAAGTGTATGATTAAAATTATTTTAGATTTTTCTTGTAATTATTTAGTAACTGGTCCATATTTTCAGTGGCGTGATAAATTTTTCTGTTAGTGCTTTATAATGTATTTTGTTATGGCTTTTAATGTTAAAATCACTAATAGTCGGTAGTTTCCTTTGACCGGCGTAATGTAAGTACTATGACTATAGATTTATACCTGTGAAGTATAGTGTACATTAGGTGTAAAAAGTAACTGCTGACTACTAACATTAAACATCAAAAATAAATATTTCACAAATCACCAACAGAAAAAATGTTCACGCAAACAAAATACTGGTCAGTGAGTAATCTATATAATTATGTATATATAATTAATGAGATTACTAAATTACAGGAAAAAACTAAATTAATTTTCATTTAAAACCATGGAGATATTTAAGAATTAAATATTAGTTGTAAATTGGTGATTATTATGAAAAATATTTACATCCTTCAACAACATAAATCTTGGTATTTCACAACCAGATGCCAAATGTTTAATCTAACTGCATATTTAATCTTTTTATGGTAAATTATTTTGTAAATACATAATACCATCAAGATAAATAATACAAATATGATAATATCTATTATTTTTATGTTTATTGATAGCACTGTATTTTTAATAAAATAATATTATTACTTTAAATAAATAATTTTGACCACGTAGATATATATACTTAACGTTATTTATGAGATCCAAAAAAAAATATTAAAAGTTTGTTTTGACTGTGGATGATAAGGGAATATATTTTTAATAAACAAATACCTAAATCTCCATGGATCTAATTCAATTAATTTTAAAATAAAAATCCGAATAATAACTATTATTTTACTATTCAATTAACAACTATTGAGTATTAGAAAAAATAATTACGTGAATTCCAGGGAAATTCTGGATTAAGTGATTTGATAAGACCATTAATATCTGACATATCTAAAAATCTAAAATAAAAAAAATTGTTCCATACATTTTTGAAAAATTAAAATTTAATTTAATCAAATTAAATGATTTACCTATTTAATGTACTCGGACTAGTAGATTCCTGAGCCATATTTTTTTCATCATTCTATAAAAGTAATAAGTATTAGGTATATTTTCTATTATATTCGCAAGTTTTACTAAATTTTGGTTCACAATAAATATTTATATATATATTTACATAAAGTATGGAATTATGCAATCCTTGATCTGTTGTGGTTTGGTGAGGTAAATCAATTTTACTTTCAGTTGTTGTTAGGTTCGTAGGAATTGATGCACTTGCCATTTCAGTAGAAGATTCTGAAAGTGATAAATTATTAACTAGTAATTATTATTATTATAAATAAGTTTTTATCAGATTTAGTGACATGGTTTCATGATATTCTGTGCTTATTTTGTACAGCATATTACTAACAACAATCATACTGTCTAGTTAACAAAAAGATTAATGTAAAACAAACAAATAAACCATTATTATCAAATGCATAAATATTTTGTGCAAACAATATTAGTAAATTTGATCATATTATAATATTAGTAAAAACTTTTTTTTTTTAATTTATAGCAAAATATGATTAAAATTAGTTATATGGATAATATAAAAAAATATATACATTTTTTAAATCTACATAAAATATATTCATTTTTATTTAAGAATAATTAGAATACCTGGTTGAGAATTACACATAGCATTTTCCAATGTTTTCAAGCGAAATCTAATAGTAAAAATAATACATTATTTTAAAGCTATCATTCAAGCATTAAATTGTAAATATGTATTATTATTGAGTTAGTAAACCACCATTAAATCAAATTAATTAAAAAAAAAAAAATCAAATATTACCTAGCTTCAGTTATTTCACATTGAATTTTGTTAACCATTTGTGAATTGTCAGTAGCTCCTAATAAAACATTAAAATTATTGTTCGTAAAGGTATAGGTAAATATTATATATTTATTATTAAATTAAATAATTTACAAAATTAATACTCACTTAATTTCTTTGGTAAATCTGAATGATTTTCATTAACTTTTCTTAAACAATTTTCCAAACAAAACTCTAAAGTATTATTACAATTTGTGTAAAATTAAAAATATGAAATATAAATTATTTAATTTAGTTATAATTTACAAACCTGATTGACCGGGGTGTTCAATATTGCTTAACGAAATTTCATTTACATTATTTACATGCATAGTATCGGGTCTATCTAGATTCTAAAAAAGGAAATAAAAATATTATGTAGATGTTAGTTATTTGTATAAACGATAAATTATTTACATCTGATTCTTCAAAAAGGCGACTAAGTCTCTCCAACATAGTCTGAGCAGTTTCACCTTGGAAACGACTTTGGAATTCATTGTCATACAAAGTTTGTACAGAAAGTGGTGGGAGCAACAAATTAGAAGCAGTTTCACCAGATGTCTCTTGAACTTCATGATCTTTGTTTGGACTCCTGAAATGGCTACACCAAAATGCAATTTAATAATATTTTAAATTCAAAAAATTAGTTCCCTTATAGTTTTATAACAACAGACTTTAAATATTAATATTCAAACTAATCTTACCCATTAACTTCTGCACACTCAAATTCTTCTAATAATGATTTTATTTTAATTTTAAGTTTTTTTTTTGGACTTGGTTCCTCTTTAATAATTGGTTTAATTTTGGTAGGATTTTTCTAAATTAAATTTAAAAAAGTATTATATTGAAAAATATAATTTTAAAATAATTTAATATAATATATTTAGACCAGCCATACTCAACCTTTTTTTTACTTGGGCCAATAACATATTTTTGTTACGATACGTGGGCTGCAACATAGCAATTAAAGTGACTGTGGGGAAGGGATACTTTAGAAAAGATAAAAATAAATTTATATTATATAGGTAATATTATACAATTTATTGAAAGATTGAAATATGAAATATTGTACAATAATTAAAAATGATTATTATTAATAATTTTAATATAATATAAATTAGTGAGATTTTTGATATTGAGCCAATTCTTTCATTATTTTTGACAAATAAAGTTTATAGTTCCTGCATGCTACTCTCAATAGATTGTCAAGGTGAGAATCAGTAAGGCGATTCCTATATACATTTTTCGCATATTTCATTTTGGAATATGAATTATTTACAAAGATACATTAATGTGAATAAGGTTAGTAACAAGTGGGCACATTTTTGAAATAATTTTATATTTTTCAGGCATTAAATTCCAAAATTCAATGTATTCTTTTTATTGTCTCTTTTCTTTAAAAATAACTTCTAAATTTGTATCATATTTGTAGTTCTATAAATTCATCAAATAGCTTTACTTAGTCATATCCTAATATAGCTAGTTATGTAAAATTTGTTGTTTCTAAGTGCGATTTTCTATAAGCAAAAGACAATTCCTAATACTTCATAAATCCTGAAATCTTCTATTAAATTCTTTGGATAAGGCAGATAAATGGTTTAAAATTATTGTATAGGTTGCTTAAGAAATATCTATATTATCTTATTTAGCTTTTGTAAAAGTTAGGAAATTATGAAATATTTGGTTTTGTATTTCCTCGTAATAGATTTTTAGTTTTTCTTCAAAAGCAAAAACTTTATTCGCCATCTGTGAAATAATTTTATTTTCCTCCTACCTGTAATCCTCAGTTAAGCTCATTAAGTTTTTCTGTAATTTCACAAATATAAGCTAAAAGACACCACCATTCATCATTTTCAAGTTCATTATAAGCTTTATTATTTTGTTCTAAAAAATAAATTATTTCTAATCTTAAAAAAACCTTTCAAGTACTTTTCCTCTACTTGATCAACATACTAAAGTATGTAAAAGAACATCACTATAATTACAGTTAATTTCTTCCAAAATACTTTTAAATTGTCTGTGGTTTAGTTCTTTTACTCGAATATAATTAATTATTTTTATTATGTAATCTACTTCTGGAATAGAGACACGTGCTGCTAAGTTTTCTTGATGAATGATACAATGAAATGATAAGAGATTTGTTTAATAGGGAAAGCTGTAAATATACGGCTCAACATTGTAAACATACGAGCAGTTAAATTAATTATTATAATACCTATTTTTTCAATTTTTTACTTTTTTCCACAGACTAAAAGTTTTTTTTTGGGCCACAGGTTGTGTATGACTAATTTAGACCATACAAATAGTTTGAAACAAATACTCGTATATACTTATACACAAAGTATAAATAATAATAATAACAAGTATAATCTAACCTGTTTCAATTCTTCATATTGCTGTAAAAGTACAGATCTTTCAAGTTCTAATTTAGATAAATACCATTGTTGTTCTCTACATTTTTGATAGTAAGTGGGTGGACGTACACAAAATCTGTTAAAAACAGTAAAATAAAAATTTGAAAAAAATTTATATTTATTTAAGTTACTGACTTTAAAATTAATGTATCTCGTTGTAAAAATCCTTCATTATTTAATAAATAAAGTTTAAAAAATCTATTATATCCCCAACATTCGCCAATTTCAAAATCTGATGTGAATTCTCTGAGTACATTTTTGGATGGATCATTGAATTGATTTACCATTTCAATACGATACTCATATCTAAAAATAATATTTATAAATACGATATATATTTTACATACCTATATATTTTTATTGTATAAAAACAATAAATATTTATTATAAGAACTAACCTAGACACTCCAGGTGGACCAGATGTTAACTCTAAAAATACTGATAAATATCTATCTCTGACAATACCGTTTCCGTTGGGATATACTTTAAGTCTCCAACTGACACCATTACAACCAATTGGAAGTGAATAAATCGGTTCAGACTGAATCATTTTATCAGAAAATGAGTTAATTACTAAATTACCTCCTTCAAACTTTGGTATCACTTCACTAATAAAAAAAAAAAAAAAAAAAAAAAAAAAAAAATCAATAAGTATAATATATATTTAAATTATTTTACTTTTATAATATAATCACACCTATGAAAATCTGGATATACAGTCATTATAACAGGCACTTGTTTCTTTTGCATTGCAGCAATAGTTTTTTTAAATCTGGGAGCATTATTAATCAAATGACTCATTGACATATGATTTACTTCTAAATCACAATCATTCAAAAACTCTTCAATTTGTTGAGATTCGTTAACTAGATGATTTTTTTGAGTTAATAAATTAGTAAGCTTGTTATTGAGATCTTTTTCCAAGTCTATCATCATACATTCAACAGCTGTGCGTATTTCATGAACCTTATGATCCTTGGCTTGTCGAACTTCTAAAATATTTTTATCCTAAAAATGAAAATCACGATTATTAATATTATTTTCATAATTACATCATTTAATCAGTAGTATAGATTTCCCTGGTGTAAATTAAATTTTTATATTCCTAAAATGCATATAATGCCAGTCAGTTGAGAATCTAGAACAGTAGTCGCAAATATTTTTATGGTGGGTCGCAAAAATATAAATAAATTAACATATTTTTAACTTTTTTATTTTTTATTTAATTGCACTAATTGTATAAAATATAATTTTTACAAATTAACCATTAGAAAATTATATTCCATACATATTGATTATTGTATTAAATTGATTTTTAATGTTTTCTACTTTATTTAATTTAATGTATAACTTATTAGAAACTATACTAAATACAGTTTTACCTGTATTATTATCAAGTGAATTTTAAAAATAAATGCGGACCTGGCCCGTGTGGAAAATATTAAATCAATTTTGTTAGAATTGGATTTTATGACAATATGAATGTATATAGAAATAATACCTATATTATATATTTATATACAATAATATCGGTCGAGATTAATCTATACTCGATTAAACAACGAGAATTGAAACGACAAAGATGAATATTAGTTAGTAGTGATTTCTCGTTATAAGACGTGTACTTATGTGTACCGTGTGTGTGTGTGTGTAGTAAAGTTAAAAATAAAATATTATTTTTCATTATTAAAAATGACTAAACATGTTTTATCATATAAAGATAATTTTTAAAAATTAGATTTACTGAAATCAAAGACAGTTTTGGTGTAGTACGACCACAATGCATATGCTTTTACAAATTTTATCAAGTGAATCGTTACAAGAAAATAAATTAAAACATCATATTCACTGTTCATCCCACAATGGTTAATAAACCATTAAGTTTTTGAAAATATGAACAATTAAAAATTATACATATGCGACTTGACCATCTAACTAATATTGCGACTATTTCATTACGAAATACTACCAAAGCATTATTTGAAGTAGCTTGGAAAATAGCTCGATCAAAAAAAGCACACAACATAGGTGAAGAAATTATTAAACCAACAGCAATTGTCATGGTTAAAATAGTATGCGTATGACATTGCACAAAAATTTAATTTAATTTCTCTATCAGACAACGACGAATTGATAATATGTCCGAAAAATTTTTACAATAGCTTATAAATGAACTTCTAATAGCAAAAGAATTTTCAATCCAAATTGATGAATAAATAGATATTAAAAATAACGCACAACTAATGATATTTGTACATTATCAAACTAGTAATGATTATCAAGAAGAGTTTTATTTTGTAAATTTCTGCTAACAACTACAACTGGTTTAGATATATTTAAAAAAGTTGATAATTTTTTTAAAATTAATCTTACTTGGAATAATTGTTTTGGAGTTTGTGCTGATGGTGCACCTGTATGAGTGGAAGAAGAATTGGGTTTTGTACACTTGTGCGAGAAATAAATCCTAATGTTATTATAATTCATTGTTTCTTACATAGAGAAAATTTAGCAAAAAAAAATCTTCAGGAAGAACTTTATTTAGTTCTTAAAGATATTATTTCTATGGTAAATTTCATCAAATCAAAAGCACTTAATTCATGAATATTTAATGCGATGTGTGATGAAATGGGATCACAATATAAAAGTTTACTTTACCACTCAGATGTTCGTTGGCTTTCTCGTGGAAAAATCCTTAGTTGAGTTATATCATTGTATTCAGAAATTCATATTTTTTTGACTGAAAAAGATCACTTGCCGAAAAATTCAATGACCCTGCTTGGGTAGCTAAGTCAGCTTTTTTAAGTGACATGTTTGAACATTTAAATCATTTAAATACAGAAATCCAAGGTAAAAATCAAACAATAGTCGATATTGGTGAGCAAATATCATCATTTAAACTTAAATTAGCACTTTGGCTTGAAAAACTATTATGTGGAAAAATTGGATCATTTCCACATCTAAACGAATTCGAAAACTCAAATAATGATATGTATCTTGAAAACGTAGCTAATATTTTTCAAGAATACATGACGAAATTACAACAAGAACTCAACCGTTATATACCTGAAAATGTTGAACTATGTAAATATAGTTGGGTAAGAAACCCATTTAATGTTAATGTTCATGAAGTTGATGAAGACATTAATGGATTTCAGGAGGAATTTTTTGATCTTCAAGCCAATAAAGTATTAAAAGATGATTTTTCTACAAAGAGTCTTACATAATTTTGGGATAAATTGAAAAATAAATCAATTCTTATAAGAGAATCAATGTTTTCGGCTTTAGTGGTAATAAAAACTAAGTATAGAAATAGACTCGATCCACAACATGACATGTGGTGTGCCCTTGTAATAAATATCAAACTAAATATTGAGGAACTAGTGGACAATATGCAACATCACAATAGTCATTAATAGATTAATTAAAAAATAATACTACTGTGTTTTAACTGTTATAAAGACATTCTATGTAAATTGTATGTATATTTTTTTTCCATGTTAATTAAAAAAAATATAAATTTTAAACAATATTCAACAGATTTAATCTAATAAATATGAAAAATAAATAAAATTAACCAATATTTATAATTTATAATCTATAACTGTATATATAATATATATCTTATTATATTATATATCTATCTTATATATATATATATAAATTTATAACGATGAAAACATTTCTTTATTTTTATTTTTTCCTGTATTGATAAGTATTTACTGATATAAGAGAGGGTCGCATATAAGTTAACACTATAATTTTGAGGTCATAACAAAAAAAGTTTGTGAAACATTGATCTAGAGAGGTTAGGCCATAGGAGATATTAAAAAATTGGTGCTCTGGGGCAACTACTCCTATGATAGCTACGCCACTATATTCATTTAACATCAAGTATTACCTACATAAAGTATTTTAGTATCCTACAAACGTATTTATATTTTTTTATCTCTGATAAAACAATCATACTAGTGATTTTCTTAAAACATTAATAAAAATAAAAACATTCCTTTGTTGAATAGATTTTTTCAAAAGACTATTCAGGATTACCACAAAAAATTGAATTTAAAATTCAACGACTAAAATAAAATGCTATTTTCGCCATACACAGTTTCTTTCCAAATATTTTTTAAAAATCTAGAAATTTTAATATGTCATTTTTAAATTTATTAACATTTTCGATAACCGTGATAATGAAAAACTACCTAAATATAAATTATTTTTTTGTAGTACGGAAAATAATGGGACTTGTTTGAATTTGAATTGTTCACAAAATATGTATTTTACTATGATATATGTGTCATATATTTTTCAAAACTTAATAATTTTTTTTTATTAATATTAATTATGAATTAGACTGAAGCTCCACTAAGAATTATTGCATAGAAATAAATTATTTATTATTAAATTCAAATTCAATATATACACCACCAGTATCTTACAAACATAAACGATCAAATTATCAAAACTGCAAATAATTTCAACAATGTTCTGGAAACATTAGCTGCTCTCATCTACCAAAAATATATAATAAATAGTAATACAATTATATAAATAAACTTAAATTGAGTGTCCACGATGGCAAATACAATAATTTTATTTTCACTGAGCCTTTATTCAAAATAATATCTAGAGAACACAAAAATTATAATTTATAAAATATTCAAAAAAAAGTCTAAACCCAAATATGCAAAATAAAAATACACATCTGGCTTTATCTTAGCACTGAACAAATGTATTTCTTACTCACCTAATTTTGCCGTTGCACTAAAAAAAATATGTAAATTTTATAAGTTTTCTCCTCTATTTATTATAAAGAATTTGAATCCTTAAGAATCCTCTCTTATTTTTTTTTTTTACTTAGTTCTTACCTAATTTATAGGTAACAATAATTATTAAAATAAATTAATTTTAAATTATTTGTTAAAATGCAGTGTTTTTCTGATCCTATCAATGTACCATCTGGAGTACCGCAATGCTGCCATTTAAATCCTTTACCATAACAACCCAATCGACCACATGCTTCAGTCATCTCCTCAATAATTCAATTATTTTCTCTTAATTATTACAATTGTTTTTTTTTTTTTTTTGTTATTCTACTGAAATTGTTTTTTTATTTTATTTATGTCATATTATATGTATTATAATGTCACACAGGGTACCTATATTTTTGTAAATTTAATTATCAAACTGTAATAAAACAAATTCTTATAATGGTTAACTAATATGGATTTTTATATAATAAAAATAGATTTTTATTCATTTTCTACATATTTTCTACATTACCTATAAGGCTATAACTTATAAGTAACATTAAAATACTTACAAGTTCTTTAATGTCTTTTTTAATTAACACCTCTTTTCTTTTGAGATTGTCACAACTCTCGCCTAGTTGTTCAAGTGTCTCATTATAAATTTCTTCAACGGGTTGAAATGAATGACCACTATGGGCTGAACTATCAAATAAGGCACATCGATGACAAATAATCAAATTGCATGTAATGCAGAATACAGTCAGGTGTTCATTATGTGTTTCACATCTAATGCAAAATAAATAATTTAAAATAATAATACATAGTAATTATATTTTTCTCAATTACTTCGGTTCTTGGTTTATTCTAATACTTTCTGCATCTACTGTAGTACTATTTAAACCATCAAGTTGTTCGGATAAATCTTCAACCCATCTACAATTCACAATTTCATGCAAATGCAAAGTAGCTCGACAGTGGGGACATTGAGATCGTTGTTCGGTAAGCCATCGGTGTATACAAGAATAACAACATAATTTTGAACAGTGTGGACACAAATGTGCATCTCGTATTTTTTCCATACAAATAAAACATTTGAATGTTTCAAGTAGTGTCTAGAAATTAAAATGTATTTTCAAATAATTTATAATAATTTTATTAATTAAAACGTTAATATTTTAATATTAACTTAATAAGACAACAAAAAAGAGAGATGGAAAGATGGAAGAGATAAGAAAGCCTATATCTATAGGTAAATAACAAAAGTGATATTTTTAGGCAATGTAAGACTTTAGGCTGAACATGTTATTTTAAAAATGATATAGAGAAATAGCAGTATTTTTTAAAAACAATTTAAGTTAATACTTTACTAAAAAGATTCTTAATGACATTTAGAAGGGCATTTAAATTAAGTTTATTTTAGTAGAACCATAAATATGAAGATAACATATTTTTGGGAATGAATTTTTAGTATGAATACCATTTTTATGGCTTACATATTTAAAAATAATGAAAAATCTCTTGTAAAATCTGGTGCCCTAACTAGAACAATTATTATTTTAATTCAATTTTCAGTTTTAAAATATGTTGATTATTATGGTGTGCAGTTTTTATAATTTTTTAGTAAATAATTTCCATTCAAATTGCAAATTATTACATAATTTTTAAAATATCCCCAATACTATGTAGTACTTACGTATAGCTGGTATAGATATAGGTACCGGTACATATTTATTTTATTGATTGGTGTGTACTAAAAAATCGTTTTAATTTGAAAAAAAAATTATCGTCCAATTAAAAATTCTGAGAAATTTTGTCCTACATTAAATTCATACGAGAATGATTTCGAATCAAATACCGATTTATAGGTTTAGAGTAGGTATCTACCTATATATTCTATGATAACCTGCAGAATATAATACAAAACAATTTGGTGATACTTTAATGTTTTCATTTAAAAATAAAATCAGAGAAATAAATACGACTACCTAGTATTGCTAATACAGTCAGTATAATAAATAAAGGATAGATCCTAGAGTATATGGGTATAGAGATAGATAGATATAAAGTCAGTATGCTGTGATACCTATATGAAAAAAAAATCATTTTTAAAACTTTAATGATGATCAATAAATGAAATACTTTTTCATCAAATTAATAATAATCGTTCCATATTACCTATATAGAATATAACATAATATAATATAATATTTAGATATAGATACCTGTAAATATTTAGGATTGGGTGCCGCAGCCATTTCAGTTTGAGGAATTTTGACTTGTAATGCGACCGACCCTACTTGGTTACCAAACACAAAATCATAACAATATTATTGTAATGGATGAAAGGTCGTATCACAGAATTATAAATATTAAATATCGATTTTCTCGTACGGAATAATAATATCGGCGTTTCGTAGCTACCAATATTCCGCAATTCGTTAGACGTTTGTGGTATTCGGTGAAAATTTTATAAATTAATTCATTGCGTTACATTATAATATTCCAACGGAGAAATAACAATTTATAATTAGAAGCTAGAAACGACCATCGTTATCCGTTTGGAATAATCAGTTATTAAATAAATATTGTGGAATGATCACAGCTGATTATATTATGATTTATGACTCGCAACGATTGTAAATAATATTCCATAATAATTATTATTGAAAAACATATTATTATCTGCACTCATGACGAAATCTAGTCTGTACCTGTACTCATAGATAAGTATATTGCCTGTACTGTCAACTGATAAAATAAAATATCACCACCACGAACTGAGATAGTGCACTTATCAGGTATCAACACTCTCCCCCGACGACCTACCTATACTAGTATGAAAGTAAATTGTACACCAGTTTCGAACGTCGCTAGGAGTCGCTGTCTACACTGATTGGGCCCACGGTTGAAACACTACATAATATATAATATTCTGTGGTTGAAATATAATATACATAATATTTGATATTATTATAACGTGGTAAAAACTTGTGATTATTAGTATTTTATAAGCAATAATAATACAGAGAATCTATATAATATACGGCATCAAAATAAATCTATGGTTTTCGGAATCCTAAAACTGCATATACATGCATTGGGGGGCAGTGGCGCACACTCATTTTCTGCAAGGGGTGTCAGCACGCTTTGCAACATACCCACCACTTATTAAATGTACCCGATTTTGTTACTTAAATAACGTTCGTAATAGATTATCTTATTATATAGTTTATGAACAAAATATTGGAATAATATTAGTCGTATCACCCACCACCTATTATTATTAGTAAATTATCAGTCGACACCCCTGTACCCTTCCGTGTGCGCCACTGAATACATGGACTATATAATATATATGTATATACAATCTCTATGCTGCAGTTACTCCATGGCACAGATAGAATAAATTAATATGTATTTGGATATCCAACAATAATATCATAAACGATTATCTAAACGTTGAATATAATTTCAGAAATTTTATGGACTTATTTATTTATATAACTTATTAAATATTCCTAAAAGTTCTCTACTCATCTATAAATTACCTACTTTTTATCACAAACTAAGATATACATAAATACGTATATCTTAGTTCGTGCTTTTTATTAAAAATTGTAAGTAGGTACCTACCTACGAGTATAGTACCTATATGTATATTATAATATAAATTATGAATATGTAAGTACAAAAATAATACATTTTTAACTGCGTACATGCATTTAAACAACTATTTTGTTATTTTCAGCACCAACCAGAAACTTCGTGATTTAATACATTTTTCCGGACATGTAAAAATATGTAATATCTGAGCAAAAAATTACTTATTCTATTTCGATGCGATGTGGTCAAAAACAAAGAAATAGGGTACCTATCTATATACAAAATAAACATGTCTATACATTTTTAAAATACCGATTAAAATAAGTAGTAACTAAGTAAATAATGCGTATTTTAGTTATTATTTATACCCAAGTACCTAAAGGTAAGATAAATAATTTTCTCAATTGACAATACTTGTATGGATTTGATAAAAATGTTAATCATAATATAATTAAACACATTTCATGAAATTAAAACCAAGATTTTTTAAAATACTGTGTATACAGGTATATGTGGGTACAATTGAATAATATTAATATACCTAGTTAACTGTAAACAATTTCACGTTCCAAACCCCAAAAATGTACTTAAGTATAAAAATATTGTAGAATTGTTTTAAAGTATAATTTTTATTTATTAATACCGAACCAAGGGCGCCCATAGGGGTGGTGGCGGAGCGGGCCATGGCTCCCCTCGCTATTTGAGCTAATTTTTGTATAGGGTGTATTTTAATAAATATTTTTAAAAGTATTTTTTTTTTTCCAATAAAAATCATTATTTATGTGAGTACTAAATAATAATAGTTTGAAATGTTGAATATTGTTTGATCTATTATCACGATTTATAAGCTTCCTCAAAATAATTATTTTTGACAAATGCGATTTCAAAATTCTGAACATTTTATAAAAGTAGTGGTATTAGACAGGTTTACATATTATACACAATGAACTATGTTGTGTATGTTATTTCTTAATTCTTATGATTTATATAAATATACATACATATAGGTACCTATATAACCATTGATTATATATATTATAGGTACTATATGTAATATATAATCAATGTATATAACTTATAATAAGTATTGTGCTCCACCCTAGGGCTGTGCCGAAAAAAGATTTACTTATTTTTTTTGGGGGGGGGGGGAGGTGGGTGGGGGTAAATGAAAAAAATAATATTTCTTCAAAAATTTAAAATAAACATAAAAAAAAGTAATCAATTTTTTTCTATTTATCCTAAGAACTTATAATTTGCCGACTTAATATTCCGAAAAATACTTCATTAATGCATAATTTTTTTACGAAATTCCAAAATACTTTATTCAAAACGTGAATAAACAACGTTTATTATTGTTATTGTTTATTATTTTCTATGAGCAATTATCGACCAGAAAACTTGACGCCGTGATCTAATTTTTTCATGTGTACTCAATTTTTGGAATAAAATTTTTTCAGAATATACTTTGAAGATAATATGTAATACGTCGATTTTTAAAAAATACAACAGAAACTATCGAAAATGAAAAATACAGGTTAAATTAATGGTATTTCAATATTTCCTTATAAATCTCAAAATATTGGCACTATCTGGTTTTAACAAATGGTTTATCTTATACACTGAAAAAAATATTTGGTAATTTCAGCCGGATGAATCATCGAAGCTTGTAAATCTCCAACACCAACTTTATAAATGTAACAAATCATATTTTTGTCTTACCTTTAAATTGTTGATATAATTATAGCTATATTTATGGCTTAAACCTTAAGAAAGCAAATACATAGACAGCAAACACGATAAACGCAAACACGTTAAACGATGAACACGTTTTCGGCAAACACATGCACAATGGCTGAATGGCGGTTAAAACGTTCGTACATATTATTATCAACAGATACTAATCACCAATAATATTATATTGTCAATATAATATTAACTATTGCAGAAATAATAATACTATAATAGTTATTATACATTTTTACACCGTAATATTATTTATTTGATAATAATATTATCAACAATGTATAATAATTTACACTAAAAATGTAAATTATCAAATTTATAATTTGTTACATTATTTCTACAAAGTATATGATCAACTAAACAAGATATTATACTAGACAACAACTTAAACTTTGTTAACCATTAACAATATTACATTGTTAATATTATCATTTTTCATTATTTTTTTCGGTGCACCTATAATAGGTACTATGTGAATCTATTTTTAGTTGTCATTGAAATGGGTATGTTTTAGTTAGTAATTACATTAAAAATTACACAATGTTTTTTTGAACAATTATTTTCTAAATTATGGGGAAATAACCAGTCTTTTTTTTTGGGGGGGGGGTGGTTTAATTATTCCTTAAACGTTTATCAAAAACTCCCCTTCTTGTGCCGGCACTGATAGTTGATACCTAATTTTTAACGAGTATTCAAATTTAATTTTTTAATTTATTCTATTTATTATTATTATTATTATTATTATTATTTGTTATTATGTGTTGGAAAAGTAGTTGTGGACTTCTGCGGTCGATTTATTATTTACGAATTCGTATTATATTCAAATCTTATTTAAATATGGGTATTTACCTATTTATATAGGTATATTATTATCCGTAAATTATACAAATATGAAATAATTAATTAAAGTGTACTATTATCATGTAGGTAGTATTATAATATATATATATATATTATAATTTGACAAATACAATAACTTTTGTTCTATTCGATATTTTAGATTCTAAGCGTATAACGAGGGATACATATTTACATGCCTGTACATTAGTTTTACAATGATGTTTTTTATTTATTTTTGTATGCACAATATGTATAATCATATTATTATGAAATTCATATAAAATACATATTATGTATAGACTTTTAAATAGGAGAAGATAAGGAATTTTTGGGTAAAGAAGTTTTGGGTTTTACCATCCTGCAGTCGTTTTCTTAAGTGTAATAGAAATCTGCCGAAAATTATCACTAAGTACTTACTTTTATAAATCAGAAAATGATAATGCCAGAGATTTGTATTTTTCACCAAATATTTATACCGAATAAATTTTCAAAAATTTTTAATCCTAATTTCAGTTTGATTTATAAAAGAAAGTAATTTCATTATTTTTTTATGAATCTAAAACCAGATTTATGAAATGGTTATTTTTAATTAAATTTTTGAAACAATTTGAATGCTTTGTTTTAAGTTGTCAAACAGCTAGTGTATTTAAATTAAAAATATTTGAGTAGGTACCTAAGTGTAGTCAATATTCAAAAATAAATAATTTTAAAGTTTTGAACATAAGAGGATTGGAAGCGGCGATTGTCTGTCTCTCTTTATCATTTCTATTTTCAACTTACCGATGGATCTATAGTGATTCGAAAGGGTTATAAAACTTGATCTGTATTTGTCGTAATGTTTACTTTAGATCGACTTTCATTTTTTGATATTTTTGATTTTTTCTCACCAAGTCCAGTTAAAATTAAGTTAATATATTTAGACGTTTACAATTTTTGTGAAAATTAGGGGGAAAAATGGAAAAAGTGGGGAAGTCGTTCTAAAGTAAATTTCACGACAATAATTCAGATCAGTTTTTAGAATCCTTATTATATCATTCTGTGATTCTACTATTTTTTCAAATACGGTTGCCGTATTTATTAACATGTAACTGTGCGTGTGAGGGGCGAGGTGAACACACCATCATTAATATGCCAAACGTCTTTACACACACTATATAAAGACCAAATACTTTTGTCACAAATACACTGCGTAACGCGAATATATTAAATTTTCAAATAATTGCCTATACACAACCCTTTAATAAATGACCGCTTCCAATCGCCATAACGAATAAATAAGTACCTAATATTGTATTCATCTGAAGATAGTCAGGAGTGGATATAAGGGGAATGTGGAAAATTCCCTCCCAAAAAATACAATTATGAGAGATTTTTATATAATATATTTATACTATAGAAAATTTAATTTTTTTTTGTTTATTTTTGTATATAATTTTTTATAATGAGTCATACTATAAAATTTTGAAAAAAGGACATTAAATATATACATACAACTACTAGGTATGTAGTTGATTATAGAGAATAATTAGGGATAAATTCTAATATTTTCGATAAAATTTGTTATTTTATTAGAGGTATAGCATTTGTACGGGTAGTATTGCTCTTTTATTACAACAAATTTAATATAAATAAAAAGAAATAGTAAAATTTTTTTTTTGGAAATTTCTTCTGGAAATTTTCCAGAGTCAGCAATTTTTAATTTATAAATGTCTTAAATAGAAATTTCCTACTAACATCACTAGAATCAGGTATATACATCATGAACTTGGAGGGTTGAGCCGTCTCTCATACATAATTATATAGTGATATAATATGATTGAACAGTTAATGAAAATATGACAGATCAAAATTTTCTGAAAAATTTTGATTTTAGGAAAATGTTTTTAATTTTCCATAGAAAAATATTAATTTAAAAAATGTTGTCTTAAATTTTTTAAATTTTTTCACCAAAAAACCTGTTTCTCCCGAAAATATTCTAATATCTCCTGAAATAATTAGGTACAACTTTAATATCTATAAGTATTTATAACATGATTATTGTTTCATCAATAACATTTTATAGGATAGTACCACAGCATCTATTTCTACATATTATTAACGATTTTTAGTATCACTTACCCTTATCTTATCTTGTCATTATCTCTTTCTCCTTTTTGACTAGAATTTACTCAAACATTGCCATAGACAACATTATATTTTGTTGATTTTCAGTTTTAAAACTGACTGGTGGCTAGTCAGCAGTCACTGTGGCTGATCCGGTATTCTTAGGTTAGTTTTGGATTCGGGGATATAAAGAAAGTCTAAGACATCTTTATAGAAATGTTTCTGCCATAACAGTTGGTAACAGTATAGTTTCATCTCCTCATTCCTTCTTAGGACATAATTTATGGTGATATGATCAAACACCCTAACAAACATGTCATTATTCTTTTAAACATTTTGAAAGTAAAATTATAGATTTTAGTTTACTAAATACTTAATTATACCATTATATGACCAAATAAATCCAATGATTAGAATAAATTAGTCAAACATTATATTACTGACAAGATACGAAAGCCGTGGTGGAGAAGAATAAATGTTTTCAAACGTTCGCGTGGCATAAAACGCTGTCCCAAAAATCCAGCGGACTCATTAGAATTCTAAGTAGTTTCGCCGATTTCAGTGGAAGAGTTTCTTGAAAAGCTGATGGCAAAGGGTAAAATCAAGGCAAACATGTGGCCCGACACAAAATTGCAAACCATTTCACCGATTACAGTGGATGAGTACCTTAAAATGTTAAAATTTCCAGTTGAAATCAAGGGACGCATAAAAGTACAAGAAACAGACGCCGCGCCGCTGGCGAATCCGGAACAGTGTGAATGAGCATATAGATTGCGAGTACTATAAACAGTTGGTCGAATTTCGAACGAAAGTGCGAAATTTAACGATGTTAGCTCGTGTTAAAAAGAACTATAGATCGCGGAGTCTAGTAGCAAATGAGTAGAGATAGTAGAAATAACAGTAGTTATATATTATATGATATATTTTGTAATAATCCAGTTGGCAGTTAATATAGCAAAGGATGCAGAAATATAGAGATAAGATTATGGGATTTTATAAACACACTTTTTTCCTACAATATGTTTAACTTTTATCCACTTTATTCATTGCATTGTCCTATTTATAATATATGTATAATAATAATGTTATGCAGTGTGCGAGTATAGAGCTGTTTTGAAATGTATAATTTTCCGGCAGTAGAAACGGAAAAAGTACGTGGGTTTGCATTAAACTCTCTGCGACATACCATTTCGGTAATCCGTATCCATCATACTATAGTGTAGGCGTTGCTGCATTTTCACTTGTGATACATATGTATAGATGGAAAAATCGGTTGGGGACACATAGTGTTGTTTTTGAAATCCTAAAATCTTTTTTCCGCGGATGCATTAATTTCAGGGGAGATAAACAGTGACGAAGAAGAATCCGTCATGTAGGTATTGTTTCTGTTCGTTTTTTCGAAACTCGATGTATAAACACTTGTATGATGGATACGAATTACTAAAATGACATGTCGCACAGAGTTTAATGACACGTCCATCGCGGTTTTCTTCTATTCCTGCTGCTTGAACACTATGCATTTCAAAACAGGTCTATTCTCGCGCACTGCACAATATTATTATACACATATTATAAATCAGATGATGCAATAAATATACTAAAGTGGAAAAAAATGAATTCCCTTAATCTTATCTCTATATTTCCGCGTCCTTTGCTACATTAACTGCCAACTGGATTGTTATAAATATAATAATATAATATATTACAACTGTTACCTATTTCCTTGTTATTTTTCTTCTTATCATTGTTATTCATGCATATTTTGTATATTTCTTCATTACAAATTAAAATGTTTAAAATAAATGTTTGTTCTATTTGTGTATAAGTCGCATTTTTTGTCTCGTAAATATCAAAAACTGGGCAACTATAGGTGTGTGATAGCATGCTTCGCTCGTCGGATGTCAGTAACGTTGGAAGAACTTCGATAAATCATTGAATTCGAAAACAACCATTCTAAATCATGCGGTTATAATATACTCGACATTCAGTACCTATATGTATGTTTTAACATTACACCGTCAGAACAAGCCCGTATCAATAAAATATGTGACCGAGTGTGACCTTACTAATATTATATTATAAGTAATATTTATATTTACAATAGCTATTAGCATAAATTATAAAACTTATAATGCCATAACTTATTATAGACCAGATTTTGCATAAAATGCAAGATGAACATTTCTACACCATGTACATATAATATATCATTTGAACAATTATTTGAACAATAAATAAAAACATTATATTTTGCGCATTTTTACATGATATTTACATATTTTTAATTTAAATGGAAAAATTAATATTATTAAATAATAATACAACTGACAGACTGGAGAAATTCCAAATTAATTTAAAAAAAATATGAATTATGCAAATGTTAGATTGGACACAATAAATAAAATATATTTTGCCTAGTTAATAAGTTTATTTTTCAGTTTTTTATTTAAATATTAACATTATATTTATTACATATTATTTATTTACTATAATTTATTAGTTAATTATTATTATGTTACCTAAGCATTAAGCATTCTAGTAATAATTAGTAAATATTTTATTAATGCTAATATATTACTTTTTAAATATAATAAAAAACAGAAATGTTATTTTAATTATGGTATTTATTGGCCCCCCCTTTGCTTAAATCTTGGCTACGCCACTGCTTTAGGTCCCTAGCGCCCTACGCTTGGAAGGGATGTTCCCTATAGCCCTACTTATAGGAAGCGGGTTGCCCAAGCTTATCTCCCAGGAAGGAAATCCTCCGACAGGTGTCGGGTACTGCAGGTTCTTCCTTGGGTGATACAAATAGTACAATGTTTTATTTACAATAATAATGATCCCAGATGGGAAAGATTATATATACAACGAAATGGAATATTTACGATTACCGCGTCCGGTATAGTGAATATCCAATCTCGGTCCCGGTCAGGTCGGCCGGGACGTTATCCTCATCCGTACTGAGTTGACCGTGCCAATCGACGCGGGCGGCCGTTGGTCTGGTTGTTCGGCGCGACCTAATCACACCCGCGGTGATGTCCGCTCGGATGGCACCCGGGTAACCGGGACGGGTGGCCGGGTGACGATGGTCCACTAGGTTGATGCGGATCGTTGTCGGTAGTTGGGTACTCTCCTGTCGGATGGTCCAGCCGGGCGGGTGTTGCCGAAGAATTCCCGCTTGGAAGGTTGGAAGGGTCGTATCTCGCAATCGGGTTGAGGGTGTCCGTGGAACTCGCCTGGGGTTGCCCGACGTTGGCAGTGGTCACGTTTCCGCCGACGATTGGGTCCGGTTGGAAAGGTTGGATCCGGCCGTGCTGCGGGAGTCTGTGGTCCAAGCCTCGTGTTGCCGACGGTGGTTGGATCCGGTGGGACGGCGCTGATTAGTTATCCGGAAACGGATTGATCCGGATTGAATGCTCAGCACTAGTACGTACGTATAACGTATATTATGAATTACTACCGCGGCTGTGAAATTGGTCATGCAGTATTATTATCCGGTGAGCCCGAATCTAACCATGAAATCGAAGTTTCTGGAACTTTCGAACGCCCAGTCATTTTTAACGATTTGTGGTAATTCTAAAATATAAATATATTTTTAGAGTTTATAATACACATTTATATAATTTGTATACTGAATGTATACATAATTTTCCGTGCCAATTTATAAATTATCTTATGATTACTTTTGGTAAATATCGTGACTTGCAAATAGTAGATGTACCTATAAAAGTTATTAAGAATATGCGATTAATTAAAAAAAACTCTATTTTTAATTCATAGATTAGGTACACGATTTTTTTTACAAAATTGACGAAAAACGTCTACATTTAAGTTAAACCGTATTGTTAATAAAAATGACATGCGTAATTAAGTACGCATGTTTTTTAATTTTACTGTAATTTATTTTATGAGTGAGGGGTATCTTATGTGATTAGTGTGGATTGAAAAAATCGTGAATTATGACCAGTTGAAGTAAAAACCATTTAAACATCATTTACTTTTAAATAAATGTGTTTAAATTATTTTCTATGTATTACCCATTTAATAAAAATATCCTCATTTCCAAATTCAGGTTAAAAGATAAATTTAAATATAATGTCACCAATTTTTTTTTTTTAAATGTTTGTATAGTTATAACATTATGAAATATTAAATAATAATTAATAATGGTAGTTTATTATATTTTGGTTCTGTCGTTACGGATGTTCTTATTGGATAATTTATTTTTGGTTATAGTTAAGGTTGTTCATTATTATTCAATATTTATTTTAATTGTAAAATAAGCACAATGGTGTACTATTCAAAAGTTGTAAAGCGTGACAGACAAATATTATTATTTTAGATAATTAATTAACCACATAACTTAAAAAAAAAATATATATAAAAAATTAACAAAAAAAAAAAAAAAAGTAAAATATGGGATCATTGCGGTACCACGGGTAGGTCGGGATACGCCCGGCCTAACCTCGGAGACCTCGGTTTTCGGGGAGGTTTTTGGATCCGTGGTGGCTTTAGCAGGAGCTCCTTTGTGGTTTAAAGCCAAGCTTGGCTAGGTAGAAGTTCCTCGGTGTTAGGGTGTCCGTTCGGGATTAGCACGGAGTCTACGGGCCACCGGCAGTCCCGGTGACACTCATCCCGAGGTTCGATACCGCTTTATCGGCGAGGAACACCGAAGGATATCGGTATCCATAAATCCGGTGAATGTAAGATAGGCACTATTCCGATCAGTTTCGTACATCGGAACATTGAGGTATGCACTCACCCGTGAACTGGTACTGGCTTTTATTCCGGTCGGTGCTCGTGGTCCACAGACCAGTTAATATATGATTGTATTTATTTTCAATTTTTATAAGACAATGAAATCATATTAAATTGTTTTAATTTTTAGAAGTAAAGTTATTGTTATGCGTTTAGCTTTGCATTAAATATATAAGGCAATAGTCTTGACTTATTTGGAAACATAAAAAAATATCAGAATTAGTATAATAAGTAAACTGCTCAGTGCTAATATTCGCATTTGAACAGCAACCTTAATATTTTAGTTGAGATTTTGCGAAAAAAAAAAATCATTATTGAGTTTCAATATTAAAATTGCAATATATAGTTGCTATATATTTACTCGTTGCCTACTTATTTTGTCTTTTTAATCTGAATTTTGAACTGAAAAAAAGAGCGTTCCTACAAAGGATTATTATAAGAAGAGAAAAAGAAGTGGAATAGTAGATTTTCTGGCTGTATATAGAAGAATAATAAACAAGTGTGTGAAAAATATAACTCTATATCATTGTGATAAAGGTAGCAGAAAAATAGTTTCAACTAAGATTAAAAGTACAAATATAGGCAAAAAGACGATTATGATTAAACTAACATTGAATTAATACTATGATAATTTAAAATATACTTCGATGAGTATTTTATTGATATCTAAATTCCTATACATAATTGTAGTCGATATTCATAATAATCAAAAAAAAAACCTTCTAGTTCGTGGATTATATTTCTACGATACAATAGAAAACATCTTGCCAAAAAAATATAAAATAATAAAATGTAGGTACCTAATTAAAAACACTAAATATTGAAAGCATTCCTAATCAAAATATTTTTTGTAGGTATCTATTCCTAAAACTATACATAAAACCAATTATTTAATATTTTATATATTATATATTTTTTATCAACAATAGATTTTAAAATACCTACCTAATACAGATTTTTTAAATTCAAGAATTACTAAAACCTTTGTTTTGAACTAATGTTTTTAATTTTTATTGATGTTTAAAATAGACGCTTTAAACGTTTTTAAAAAATCAATATGTTTTATTGGTGGTTATTTTTAAGGTGTTTATTAAATACCATAAAATATTCTACGTATACATTACATATGGATTGACATTAAATACTGATATATACGGATAGGAGAGGAAGAACGTAACTCAAAGAAGTAGAGGATCGAAGGGTGATGGAATAAATCACAAGGGTTGGTCAGTAGATGGTCAACGATGGTTGATTGGCAGTTTTATTAATAATAGGTAGTATTTGTTTCATAGTTAATTTTATGCTGTTAAAAAAAAAATCATTTTTGGTGGGCGATGTAAGAGCCAAACCTTCACGTGGTGTCCGCCGGGTGATGCAAATAGGCTCTTATAAGTACATTATAAATATATAGGTAAAGGGTAAATATTGTATTTCAACTTACAGCTTATTTCCTGTAGTATATAGATATTCTGTAAAAAAAAAAAATTGCCGGAGACTACGCATAGTTCACTAGGGCTGCATATTGAAATACAGTTATATTTTTAACAAACTATTATATTAAAGCCACGTTCACATTTTGAAAGTAGTGCATGAGAGTAGTTGTCATGATAGTACTCTCCCAAAATCGTTTAAGTATGATATATAGAGCGTCATAAGCATTATCACACTATTATGAAAATGTGATAATGCGAGAGTGATTATCATCACCTATATAACATACGTAAATGATTATTGGAGAATACTGTCGTCACAGCTACTCATATGCGCTACTATTAGTGTGTGAACGTAGCATAACTTACTAAAAAGAACCTTGTAATGTATAGAAAATTTCGTTTTACATGTTATCTCAACGAAATTGGTTTCACCGATGCACTCCTCATAGTTACTATATGCATATAGTTATGTATGCAACGTAAACTTTTCTGATTTAAATTTATATTTTTAAGGTTTGTTTTGGGTATTCAGGTTTTCCTGTGTAAAAGTATCGGTTGTTTCAAGAATGTTTTTAAGAAATATATAGTTTTAATATTCTAAGGTAAGTTGAAAATACTTACTATACGAAAATATGTGTGGAATGTCACAATGTGACATATATCACCATGTGACATATGTGACAATGTGACAATGACAAATGGGAACATGTGACTTGTATATATAATTATTAAATGAAGGATAAATATAGTTTTAAATATACAAGATGATTCTTAAATTAATAGCATAAATTTGCAAATAGTAAATTGAAATTAGTAAATTAAATTTGAATTTCTTTCTTGTATTATAGTCATAGATAGTATAGTGATGGGTACTATAGTCATAGGTAATAGTCATAAGTAGTATAGTCATAGGTAGTATAGTCGTAGGTAGTATAATCACAGGTAGTATAAACAATAGGCATAGGTAGTGTAGTCATAAGTAGGGCTCGGAACTTAATGCACTTAAAAAGTACTAAATATGCATGCATTTATGCACTTAAAAAAGTACAAATATGCTCTAAAAATATCCATTTATTTTTTTTTACATACATATTTATATAAATATAAATATTTTATAAAACTACAAATATGTAGTTCTGAGTAAATATTCTTAGGATAGTTTAATGTATTTTATTAAATTTATAAATATATTGAAATTACAAAAAATTGAAAAATGATAAAAAAATATCTGTATAAAGTAAATTTTTATATTTAAATTTTCCATAGGTACTTTATTTTTAAAATAACTTTAAAAATTGACATTTTTCTTCTTCTTTTCTAATGATTTAATTAAATTACAAATTATCTGCAAAGCAT
>JAIPRL010005069.1:0-34222 GCA_025469235.1 Pemphigus obesinymphae
GGGCGTAGGACGTTTGCGCATCGCTATTGTTAAAAATGACCTTTTTATAGGCCGTTTGCGCATTGCTTTTGTTGAAAAATTCGTAGGACGTTTGCGCATCGCTATTGTTAAAAATGACCTTTTTATAAGTCGTTTGCGCATTACTCTTGTTGAAAAATTCTACCTTTACATATAAATATCCAAAAATCGATAAAATCGATATCTCAGTTTTACCAAAATAGTTATTAATTGGTTAATATTCCAAAAAAAGAAAAAAAAATTACGAAATTATAATATTTATCTCAGTTTTAGCCATGCCCCAACCTACGATATCTCACTCACGTCTGCCACAACAGGGTGCAGTACGACAGACGCGTAAAACGAGAATTAGTTTCTACGCACTCATAAACTCTCTGCAAACGCAGTATAGCTTTGCTCCACGCACCAGTCGAGCCCCTTCGGATCCCGGCACTGAATATTAAATGTATATTTTTCATTCGTCGTTTTCTTTTTATTTATTCATTTTTTTTTTTTTTTCATATTCATATCGCACCATATTATGATCCTTTTGTAAATAAACGCCTTCTAGCATTTCATCTTTAAACTGTATTTTAAAATCATTCGGTACACCTACCTACCTATATCACATTGGCGCGTCGGGATAGCCGCGGACCACCTCGGGTGGCTGACCGACCCAAATTAGTACTGTTCTTAATTACCTCAATTTGAAGTTTACAAATATCCCTATTAACATTATTATGTTTTAATTTAATTTAATTGATACTTAAATTATCTTAAAAACATTTATTTAAAATTAAGAATTCAAATACTAAAAAGCATAAAGTATAATTTTTATGCATTATAATAAAAAGGTAAACATTTATATATATATATATATATATATTATATTGAATTGAGAATTTCAAAGACTAAAAACAGATATAAATTTATATTAAAGTTTAAAAATAAGGTGATTTTCACATTAATATTATATCAACATAACCTGAATATATTATTAGTTAAATAAGTGTACAACACCGAAAAACATGTTCATCACCACAAAATTCAACTATAATATCATTATCACTAAAACTACGAGTTCTATTAATATTATTTCTATTTACTTCTATTCATGATTACCCCACTTGACCCTATATATATATATTAAATAATGAACAATTCGAATATACCTCTACTGGTCATAATGAGCTTATAACTTATAATTTTTTTTTTAATCATTGAACTCACTATAATTTGCATACATAAAACAAAAATGTCAAGTAAAGAACGAATTAAAACGAACGTTTCAATTAAAAACTAATAAATATTAGGTACACTAAAATATTACAGCACGTAAAATATTAGTGTGGTCGTATAATTCGTTCACACAGTAGTTCAGATCTAACCCTTATTTATATAAAAATACGCCTTAGAGCGTGAAAACGCATAAAACAATGAAGGCATGTAGTAATAACTTCTAATTTCGTAAACGAGAGTATATAAGGTGTGGTCGTATAGGACCATACCTATAATAATAATGCGGTTCAAATTATTAAGACACGTGAAATGACCTATTAAATTTTATAACTGCAGACTGCAGACAATAGGTAATTAAAATATTATTCATGTTTTATCGGAGAATTAATGTCAGTTCGTTATGATTTCTATACTTGTGAAAATATGCATATAATATAGTGTAAGAGTATAATCAATGATGTATTAACCAATGCTGGACAAGTTAATGATTTTTTTTTAATTCAGTTAAATTAAGTTAATAAAAAAAAAAAAAATGGTAAGAGTTTAAAGTAAAAAGTTATCTTTATCTCAATAATTAAGTTAAATTAAAAGTTAAGTTAAGATACAAAAAAATAACTTATTATCTTAAGTTAAGTTAATATTTTTTTTTGTACGAGTCAATATAACATTTGAGATATAAAGGTATAATGAAGTATATTATTTTTTTGGAAATACTGTTATTTTTAACTTTATAAGCATTTTAAAATTTTTAAAAATCATTAACATAATATTATTAAAAATACTTACAACAATATATTTATAATAATTATTATTAAAATTAACAACGGATAGATTCATAAAAATGTTTGATTAGTAGGTACCTACTTTTTTCTTCAAAATTCTAACAAATGGATATTACTCATTGCAAATTAGTACCATTTTTATCTAACCAATTTAACCATTTTGATAATAGATACAATATGAAATCAAAGTATATCAATTATTTCAAATTTAATTTAACTGAGTTTTAATTGAAAGTAAATTGTTATTTACAAATTAATATAGCCAAAAATAAGTTAAGATAATAATAATCAGATATAAAAGGTTAAGTTAAAAGTTAAAATGAACTTAACTTTTAATTTAACTGCTAACTCTATTAAATCGTTAATGCTAGAATTGGTATTTACTTTCAATTATTGAGGTCATAAGTATAGGTAAATACATATGAGAATTGAGAAAGTATTGAAATTCTATAAAATTAAATCCTAAAAATGTATTTGAATAAGTAAGAAGTATGAAATTCTCGAGAAATGTATTTAATATACTATAAAGGTTAAATAGTATATATAGACGGTATTGATTAATTTGAGTATTTTCTCCATATAATTTCAGAATTTACCATATATAAATTACCACATATATATATGTAGATGTATTATTATTATTATTATTATTATTATTATTATTATTATATATTATTGATATTATTAAGATTATTATTTATTATATTCTATATATAGAAAATCCGAATGCTATACATAATATGTTCTATAAATATAATTTCAAATGAAGAGTGCTTATTTGAATAAAAATTTGTCTTTTATAACAAACAAAAAAAAATATTTTAAGTATTAACACAAATACTTTTTAATTGAAACATTTTGAAAATATTTGATGAGAATTCAATACCAACCAACAGGTGATAACCCCCAAGTGTTTAGATATGAATACTTAAACACTTTGTAGGTTCAAAGAGTATAAACAAAATGTGAGATGCCAATCTCTATTGCTCCAAGAACCGATGGATCTGAAGTATTTAAAAAGTCTTCAGAATATATGAAAAGTATTATAAACACTTTTAATCAAATACTTTAAAAGTCTGCCAATATAATATTATATACATTTTATCTTAAACAATAGGTACAGTTTATATATAATAAGTAATATTGTTATATAGGGGTGATAAGGATGATATATTATCACCGTTCAGGACCTTTTGTTTTTGTCTGTCACGCGTAGTACAATTTTGTTATTTTTATTATCCTTGAGAATAAAATACTATTTACTATAATAACTTGTACCATGCATAACAAATTGGCTTAAAATATGAATGAAATTAAAATTTATTTTTATTAATTTCATAATTTTCCTTAACTAAAATTTATAAAATTACATTCTATTATATGGTGACCATATATTTTGAAAATTAAAAAATGGGAAACAATAAAAAATATGTTATTCGTAATCTTCTTTTTAATAAAATAAAATGGGATCCCACTTCCAAAAGTGGGACAAAAAGCGTCCCGCTTAAAGTTTTTTGGGACAACTGGACGCATTCATCAAAAACGGGATGTACGGTCACTGTAGTCTATTTACGTATTACTTATTATTTATTAAGTACTGTTATACTTTTTACGCCTCGGTATATTTAATATAGCCACGCCACATAGACAAAATGAAAACCATTTATCAACACATTTACATTTTTCAGCGTTTTAATGTGAAAACGTATTTTAATTAACCGGCTATATTTTTATATAAAGTGTGCGAAACTTTCAAAACTTTTTTTTGTATCTCCATTATGCGGTCGCTTTTAAAATTTATGGCCAATGAAATCAAAAATATCTGGAAATAAAACTTGGTCGAAATGTCATTAAGAATTCTATTTAAAGGTAGAAATTATAATTAGGTATTTGAAATGTTTTTTTTTAACAACGTTTCAGACTATTTTAGATATTATTTTTGTATAATATAAATCCACAATAATATTCGATAATATGACTTTCTATAAAAAGTATGATTAGGCCTGTTTGTCGAAATCTTGTTTCACCGACATTATCAATTTGGTAATTTTATCAAAATATCATGACTATTTTTATAAGTACCTATACGTACCTACACATTCATTTATATAAATATATTATAATCCTCCCAATAAACATTTTTTAATTTTAAATGTTTAATGTAACATTTAAATACATTAATTCTTAATATTTTAATATTAAGATTTAATAAACATTATATTAATTTAAAATAATTAATGTTTAATGAGTTCATTAAAATATAAAACATGTGCTCATTAAAAACAATATGTAGTTTCGTATAGTATAGCTGTTAGCGGTAAGTCTATACAAAGACAAAATCGAAAAACCTTAATAACCAAAAATCCAAATGAAATATTTATTCGTGTCTGACAAAGCAATAAAATAAATCTATATTCTTATTACTTTAGGAGCTTTTTGTTATTATTATTATAGAGATTTTATACTTAAAACTTCCAATTTGACGAAATTGGGTATAATATTATTAATTATACTTATGCAGTCTGCAAATGGTTATGATTTATTTGGCGTTTCAACCGTAATAGCAGAAATTCTCTTATATTCGAAATAATTTTGCGCGGTTTTAAAGGCGATAGTGTTGAAAAATAACCGTTCGGGAATATACAAACTCGTTGATCTTGGCTAAGAGCCATGTGTTTATATAATTTATAGCCATGGTTTAGACCAAAAGGGTATTCTATCGTGGTTTTTTGAAATAGTTCAATAAGGTTTTTTTCGTAAGATTCAATTTGCAATTTTTTTTATATGATATTACATAATATATATAGAATACTTTTTTATTTTTTGTTTTTCATTATTGGTCCTATAATATATGTATATCCATTTAATATATATATATATATATATATATACTCGTATATATATATATATAAATCTCGATTTTAGATAAAAATTTTACTCTTAAAAATTGCCAATTAGGATATATTATGAATAAATCGAAAAAAAAACTAGCAATTTGTCGTATTTATGTGACGACTATGATGGAGAATAACAAGAAATTAAAATTTTTTCAATAGGTATATACATTTAATAATTTTAATAGGTATTGTTTGGTTATTATGAGTTATGACTATATTATACAATTATTGATCAGTGAATTTTCTGTATTTAATCAATCGAGACCATACAAAATGTATAATATTTCATTATATTACCGTTTATTAGATAATATAAAAATAAATTATAATAAATAAGGTATATAATATTATTATTTTAGGTAGCGTATAAGGGGATGCCCTAGTTAAAAAAATAGCGTGAAAAATATACTTTTGTACTTTAAAGATTGAAATGACTAGGAGTCATTTTTTATATATATATTTTTCTATTTTATTCTTAATATAGGCAAATAAATACATTGTAAAATAAAATAAATTTAAGGATCGACCGACATTAATTACAGGTCTAACACTTCCACAAAAACAGAAAAAACGTCACTGACAAAAGTTAGAAAAGGTTCTTTTCATTCAGTTTGTATCAATATTAATGATCTATGACAATGTTGAAAGACACATTTACTTAAAAAAACTAATTTCGAGAAGATGAAAAAATCAATAGAAAATATACTGGATGGGACTGTATAAAAATGTATAAAAATAAATAATCGTCTTTCGATCGTTTAATTAAAATTTTTTTACGAAATTTGGTGAAATTTTCAACAAAGCAAATCTCTTATAAATGGTCACGTGGCATCTTCTTCAATGCGCCGTATATTGAATACAGTGTACATTTGACAATTTATTAGCTAACTCGTGCCAATTATTAATTTTGCCAAAGTTACAATTAATATTCATTAATATGCATAATACGAAATTCCATTAAATGGATGATTTTAAGTATAACGTATCACGTTACGTGAACTCAACTATAGATATCTGTCTAAATGTTAAATTGTAATTATACACGATTAATTATACTTTACACAGTTATTTGAATTATTTGACGTATGACGAAATGGTTTATTGTCAAATACGGCCAACTCTCTATATTTTAACTAAAATAAAAAAAAAAAAACTACAAAAAATAATCATTAAATTGGTCCTCAGCAAGTCTCACAAGCATAGATATCTAATTGTTTGTACGTTTAATTACGATTTCTCGTTTAATTAATTCACATTAATATACCGTTATTTGAACAATTATATATGACAACATAGTTTATAGTCAAACACGATGAGTTCTATATGTATAGTTCAGTGGCGTATACGGTGGTGGGAAAATGAGTAATCGAAGTCTTGGAACTTTCTTCCTACTTTTATCTTTTTTATCTCTTTTTCGTAAACATTTTTTTTTTTTTTTTTTGTTAATTTTTTATTAATATTAACAATAATATAAAAATAATCCAATGCCTTTTGATTACAATGTTGAAAACATAATTTGACCGATAGGTACATATTATAGCATAACATTTTATAAATTACATAGTAAACTTTGTAACATCGACTTCTCTTTTTTTTCTGAAACTGAATATATTTTTTCTTTTAATATCAGTTGATATCCAGTTATGAAATTATAATATAAGATGGTAATATAGTACGACATATAATAGTGTTCTATTTATCTTTAAATTCTTTGAAAAAAGCAGACGATTTTTATAATTTTGATAATTTAAAATTTGTGTCGATCAAGACACATATAAAAAATGTAGGTGTCTCTAACATTTTATTTTCATTTAAGAAAATCAAGAAAATCCCAACTGCTATGTGAATTTACCAACATTTAAAACATCTATAGAAATAATAGGTACTAATTAATAGTATTGAGATAGTTAAGAAGTACCTATATATAATATTATGTCGTTAAGAGGACGCTACACACTCATTTTTCAGAGTGGATTGTAAATAGGAAATTTTCAAGTAATTTTTAGAAATATAAAAATATACAATTTTAAAAATATTTAAATACAATTTTAAAGTCCCGTGTCTTTTTATTGTTATGTAATCACGATATTTATTTAAAAAAACATATTAACGCAAAAGTGTTAAAATGGAGTTTTAAAGTAATTTTAAAGTAAAAACGCCTATTATCAAAAAAGGATTACATTTTAATCTCATTTCAGGTTTTTAATTTATTTATTAAAAAAAAAAAATTATTGTAGTTTTTAAAAGTTAATTTTTTTATATTTTCAAGCTTTAATGACTTTTTTTTTTAAGTAATATAGATACTAAAAATATCAATTAAAATTCACTCCAAAATGTGGTTCTCTGCCGATTCGATAATAGGTATTTTAACTATACATATATTAATTTAAGAATCCGTTTTAAGAGTTTTGCGTAAACATGTTTTTATCGTTAAAAATCGTCGATGTAACGTCCTTTTAATATACGATTATAAGGTCCAATTATTATTTTATACGACGTTGTAGTGTATGCTTAGTGATGTAAATTTTTGTGAAAATTTTGAAAATTTTTAAAGTTGGACTGTACAGTAATTATATTGCTATATATATGTTTGACCTATATATAAATAGATATACCTATAAATAGATAAAAACCCAACAGTCTTTTTGTTTCAATGTATGATATAATTAAGTAAAAAAAAAAAGTTTTATTATAATATCATATATGGTTATTTTAAATTAGTAACAAAATACATTTATCAGACTTTTATTAGTTGTTACTTGTTAAAATGTAAATAATATTTAACTTAAATGAACTATCGATATACACTGCAATATTAAAAGGTAAAAAATATTTAAATATTTAAATATATAACATAATAACAAGAGTCTTTTTGTTTCAATTTATAAAATACCTAAGTCTTAACAAAATAAAAAATACACAAGACGTGATAACAACAATATATAAACATATATCGGTGATATCAAGTGCGGAGCTAGTATCACCATATAGAACATTATGAACAGTATGCCCAATCTTTAGAACCTCGCATAATTAAATTGTTTTTCTAATATATTAAAATTAAAATTTTAAAATTTTGACCATATTGAAAATTTGAGTGAAAAAAAAATTTTTCAAATAAAAATTTTCAAGTGTACCTATTGTACATCTCTACGTATGCCTCTATATGCGGTGTATATATAGGAGCCGTGACAAATATATATTTTCCCGCTAAATTTCAGTTTTTTACTCTGTACAATAATTAATTACGAGACGGTGACGTGTGTTTTTTTTTCTTCGGTCACGCGACGTATAATAACACATAAACAGTAGGTATACATAATATTGTAAATATATCATATGCGTTTCCAAAAACACCCTGTACGCGAAAACATTTTCGGAACGGATTATTATATTATAATATTATTGTATACGGACTGAAATCTCGTTTCGGATAATCCTCTGTGCGTATATTGTTCGGCGGGTACCGGTCGGTATCATAAACCAGACGACACTATATTATATACGGACGTTTCTTGGCGAACGGGTGGGCGGTTGCCAGGCAGACTGGCAGGCAGGTATACCGTTTGTGTTAAATAAATAATATTAAAATTGTCGTACGCACTGACCGCGCGTCGGCATTATAAAAATGTAATTTATCGTAGACATATTATAATATTACGTTTCGCGTATTTAACTATATATATATACGTAACCGCACACCCCAAATATATTAAAAGTGTTTTAACCGATGCACCGTCCGGGGGCCGACTATACCGTGCCCATAAACCATCAGCAACCCTCCCGAAAAACGGTAAAATGACGATTTAATCAAATCGAATGGTTGTTGTTTTAGTTTAGGTATAATAATAATAATAATATACGAGCAGAAAACTGTCCGCCCGCCTATACCGGTTTTTTTCTGCTCCCGTTATTATTATTATTTCATGATTTTAGTTAGTATATAGTATTATTTTTTCATCAAAGCCCTGATTTTGCAATAAAATAATATTTCTAAAAAGCAGGTCAGTCGGATGGAATGCATACTTAGCTCGTTGGATTAACTGACATACGGATATAATACTGCGTATATTATAGCCAATGTACGTACAATATATACTAGCTGCGCTATAGTAAATATTTTGTGTGAATTTCAGAATACAATAATAATCTTTCAATTTCTAATATTTTTCGGTATTTTTTTGTAGTTATATAATCAATATTACGTCAAATTATTATATGTATGTCATCAGCTATATATAGTCGGTAATCGTGACTATATATATAGTTTATTATTGTTGTTTTCTAATTTACAATAACTTTTATTTTATTTTAATATATTGACGGCTGACGGCAATTAAAAGTTATACGACACGAAGAAAACAAGCAATAAAAGTAAAACTTTTCGTAATATTTCTCTTATAAAACGTGGGTTTTCGTTATGCTTTTGAACACTATTTAGAATATCAAAAAAATTACCTAAATAATGTACAAACTAAAACAAATTTTCAATCAAAAACCTCTATGCCAATAAACTCTTAATTTACTTCTTTTGCCCCCAAAAAGTGAATACGTAGGTACAAAATAATAAAATTAAAAACACATCATATCGTAATCTAAACTCAGAATCTAAAATGGAAACCGAATATCCGGTCGTATATATTGTACACAATGGACGAACGGTGCATTTAAAATAACTATATTAATGTAAAATACATTTCTGCAGTATAATTATGAATAAATATATTTTATATATTGAGATGATGTCACACACTCGATTGCTACTGGGCATTGTAAAGGCAGCTTTGGTGACATTTTGAGAAAGAGAAAAATTTCAAAATACTTAAAGATTTTTTGAAAATAATTAAAAATTAGTCTTGTATCGATACCATTTTTGATTATTGTTTAATCACAATATTTGTTAAAAACCATGTTTACGCATTTATGAATTATGATATATTTTATCAACTTGAAAATATCGTAAAAAAATAAAATAAATAAACGATAATGATAGCTAACAAACGTTTTTCGGTATATTTATGTTTTTCAAAGATAAATAGGTATTTATTAATTTGAGAAAAAATTATGAAACAATTTACAATTTATTAACAATCTATGAATCAGTTCATAAAATGTGTAAAAATGCACATATCAAAATTTGGTCAAATAGAGGACATTAGATAATGTTGTTAAGTAGTATTCGTTTTTTTGCTTCGTATTTATAACATGTTTGTAAGTAATAAAAATGAGAAATAATAATGCGAGGTTTTCATTAAAAATTTAATTAGCTGTGTCATTACATGTCGCTGTTTTTATATACTCCTAGATATTTTACAGCACTTGTTCTCTATTAAGAATAGTTTTGTGTAATGTGTAATGTTCAATATATATTTATTCCATTCCATGCTAAATCATAAACGACACTACTACTGATGCTTATTTGCGTTATTGTGTATACAATATATATATATATATTTACATTATTAATTGATAGTATACAGTTAACACTATCATCATTCAATAGCATGTTTCATTATAATCCCAATGTTATAAAAAAAAATCGGATAATATCCAAGAAAATGGGAATTATTTTAATATATACGTGTAAAAACAGTTACAGCCGCAACCGTTATCAGTCTCCAACGTGCTTATCACATATTCAATACATTCTGTTCACTGCAAACCCAGAAATTCGTTGAGCGTGTTTATCGATATATTTTGTTGAAATGAAACTTTGCACAAATATGAATTATGATATATCTTTCAGAATTTTAGGAATTCTCAGCCAATAATGCCAAATGTAATAAGTACCAAAAAAGTTTGAAAAAATTTTCAAATTTGGATATGGAACTAAATATATAAGTGACTACAACTAAAATAAAACGGAAAGTTCAATTTCTTCAGTAAGTCTGCAGGAATACGTATGAAAAATTGCTCTAGAAATTAAAGGGTTAATATTTGATTTAATTGTAAATATAGAAGTCAATATTTTAGTAGTAATAGAAAAAAAATCTACTATATTCATAATGTAAATTAATCATCAAATAATATTTTTAATTAATTAATGTTACGTAAATAGTATTAAACAAAAAGTGATCCATAAATATATTTAATAAGTTTTGAATTTTGTTTTTTTAGAAAAACGTATCATAGAATCCTAATTTTTTTTAAAAGGTTGTGCATTTGTAATGAATGAATTTTTTTTATTTTTGTATATTGTTAAATAAAATAATAAAAAAATAAATAATATAAATAAATAATATAATATAAAAAAAATAAAATAATGATCTTCGTACTTTTATTTTAATAGTTTGAACCATTAATCAATATTAAAATTTTTATTTCAAATTATTGACGTTTTCTTTTTACCTAATTTTTTCATCTTTTTAGATATTTTCCCTCTTTTTATTATATTTTTTAAACTTATCGATTTCTGTCTTTAATCAACATTTTATAAAATTGTATGTACCTATTATTAATATTGCTATTTTTATTTAATTTCCATGTTTACTGTTAATTATCTTTTGCATGAGCTGTATAAGTTGTTATAGTGAGACGTTCAAGACGTATACGATATTCAAAAACACTGTTTGAACTTTTTAATTGAAAAATAATAAAATAGGAATATCTTTTGTTTTATAATTCTTAGAAACCTAAATAACATTTTTATTTTATAGAAAAAAATGAAAAACCTTGATTAAACTATTTATTAAGATTTAAGACATGTGCATTTTTTTTTAATTTTGCTTTTTTAGTAAACATTTTAGTTTTTGAAATTAATATTTAAAGGTTTTTTAGTATATTAAGTTCATGTAGTTCTATTTAATATTATTATTATTGATTTAATCTATTTGTTTTCTACAATTTCGATGAAAAATAATGAAAATGTTGTAGTAATATATTGTTATCACAATATATATATATTGACATGACTTTAATCATGGTCTGAGATAATTTTCTTTAATTCTGCGTAAATAAATATTATACACTGTATTAAATATTGTATTTATCCTTATTTCATATATAAATACAAGGAATTGAACAATTGTCGGTCATATAATATTATTTACAAAAAATATATTTTATATAATCTTTGTGCTATTATTTCACACGTATTAAATCTATAATATTATAATCTTATTGTCCCGATAAATATGCTGCAGTTGCTTAGTTACATCACGACGACAGAATTTATGTAATCTATCCATAATATTATAAAATATACATTTACCTACCAAATAACATTATCCAGTTGTTATTTATTTTATAAATTATTTGGTACGAACGATTACCATTCTTCGAACAAAAAAACCATTATTAAAATACTTACTGAATAATAAATAGCCGTGTTTACTGCTTATAATTTTCAAACTATCTGTATGTATAAATGCTCTGCAATATTTTCATTAAACTAATCAATAGCATAACAAAAAAAGAGAAAAGAATATAAGTATAATAAAAAAAAAAAAAGATTAAAAAATCTTAGGATTAGTTAAAAAACGATATTTTGTAAATTTTTATATATATATTGTACTTTTTTTTAACGAAAAACAATTCAACTAAATAAAACTACAATTTTATTATACATATAATTAATAATAATACTTATCTTATAAAAAAATTAATTTAATTAATCTTGGTATTCGAAATTATTCATCAATACTTGTAATAATCAGACAGTTTCAGTGTAGGTATTTACTGTTTGATATAATCAGCTCAACGACCGATGATTATAAAAACACAATATACTTTTTACCATAATATATTCAGATATTTTTCAATTTGTAAAAATTGTACCAGCCATATGAAATTTGGATAACATTGATTTAGTGTAAGACGTACCATAATAATATAGGGTCGAACAGTTGATTACGGATGTATTTTTGAGTTTTTTTTTTATACATTATTATTAATATTTAAAATAAATAGTAAAAATAACACTTGGAAACCAGCCGTATACACCAATATGTAACTACTTGTAGGTAGGCAAGTTGAAAAGTTAATATACACCGATTAACTAAGTATAGTATTGATGTCCGTCCACGCTTTTAGGAAACTTTTAGGAAATTACATTCGATTTTAGTATACCTATATAGTGTTAATTTTAACTCGAATTTAAGGAGTTACAAAAAGCTGATTAAATTAGTCTAGTTTTGAAATAATACCTATAATACACTATTTTATCGCAGCGAAATTTTTACTGGTCATTTTGAACAATAAATATAAAATATTGAAATAACAATAATGTGAGATATCGTCGATCCAACCACGAAGTATAGATACCTACCTATATATACATATATATATATATACATACATTATATATACATATATATATATATATATATATATATATATATATATATATATATATTAATACAATCTACACTCGAAAGGAAACTATTCGCTATTGAAAACCCTGAAAAAGGTTCGATCGACCGTTAATTATTATATTTCCTGTTTATTGATACTCGCTGTACGATTCGTATAAGTACTATATAATATAATAATATATATGATTAACGAGACCGATTATATTATATTGCTATACGGTCGCGATAAAATATTCGATTTATCTTTTTTTTACAATAATATTATATTATAATAAACGCAGGTTGGGTTTCGAGCCCTTTATACTTTTCCCATATTAATATAAATAATAATAATAATATTATGCACAATGAAGCACCGCGGCGACCTATTATCGTTATCATAATAGTATTATTATTATTATTATTATTATTATCACTTGCTAAATACTTCGACGGGCAGATAAAATATTAAACGGACTGTAACGACGGTGGTTTTGAAAGTTAAAATTTCATTCACGAGCGGTACACACGGCCCGCCGGCTCCCTCACACGGTCCACCAGCGGCAAAACTTTGGTCAAATTTTGCCGTATACGTATAAGCGATGATATTTCTCTGACGATTGTCTATATATATATATATATATATATATACACGACTCGAAAATAAAAAAATCATACGAATGCAACCCCTGTCAGCTATTGCGTTTTTTTTTTAAACCGTTTTATGTATACGACTTTCAATTAAAAACTAATCTGAAATGTATATGCTTCATAATAATATAGCGCAAACTTAAATTTAAAATAATAACGATTTACGCGTGTTCTCTGCTGCTCCTCGATTTTTTTTTTTTTTTTTTGCACAATATATAATATATATAGCTCTTTATACACAATATACTGCATACACACACATATATATATATTATAATGTTTCGAATACAATTATTATTTATTCTTATAAAACTCTAACAAACGAAACATTATAATAGCTTCCCGACTTTTATTTTTTGTATTATAACAATATATAACAATGTTACGCATTATTGCCGAAACAATATAAAATACATTTATTTATTTACAAATATTTTCAACGTTCCTTGCGTGTCACACTACCTTTATAATTCATAATTATAATATTATTATTTATATACATTAAAAATATTTAGGACATTTTTAATACGTTTTGGTGCGGTTTTAGACTAATTTTTTTTTTCCCCCATTTTTCGGTATTTTTCCTCTATAAATATGGAAAAATATATAATGTCCAATAACAACCATATATGACTATATAGTATATACAATATGTTTTTGTTTTATTTAATTTTACAATATTTTTCGTTACCGTATATTCGTTCGATACGACAAAATCGTGAATATACTGCGGTTTCTCACTACTATCGTAATTACAATTTTTTAAATAAACGTAATATTATGTATAAATATAAATTTAAAATAAAATTTCTTTTTTTAAAACCGCTTTGATCTTTAGAAACTATACTTACTAATTTTATGCAAATACGTAGGTATATATATATATATATATATATATATATATATAATATCTTATCCTATATATATATAGGAGTAGATATACAAGGGATAGCCATTAAAAAAATAAAGGATACATTATATAAGTACTTAGAAAATGTTCATTAAATATTTACACAAAATAAAAATTTTCCTTCCTTAAAATTCATTCAAAAACCAATTTATTATTGTATTTCATAAAGAATTATATGCTGGGTTAAAATATTTTTTCCTATATTATAATTTATTATTTAAGTTTTAGATCAATAAGGTGGGCTTTAACCAATTAAAAGTTAAATACAAGTTTAAAAAAGTTAATATTTTATTAACTTGACTAATTCATTTTTTTATTATTAATCAGTTAACTAAGCTACTCGTAGTTTACATTGCCATTGTATTATAACACATATTTATACAGTTAATTTTTATAATATCCTCCAGTACCTTAGACGGTAAATATAATATTTATTATATATATAAGATATTAATTTTAATTTTAATATACAAATAGACAGTGTATTATAAATTCCGTCCTAATTATATTAATATCAATCCTAATAATAACTAATATATTAATATATACTGCAATTTTTACTTTTCATATACATTCTTTTGATGAATAATGTTTAATATGTTTTCCCATTTTAATTTTAAAGTTAACTATTGGGTGAATTAAACTTAACTTATTTGTACATTTTTTAACTAATCCCATTCACTCCCATCTTTGCTAACTGGCCAAGTTTAAATTTCCATTGTATCAATTTAAAATTGTACTCTTAAATTTCTTAATAATTTTAACCGGTTGAGTTAACACATAGTGGTAGGGAAGGTGGCGATTGATTTTTGAGAGTTAGTTGTACATATTTTAATCAATATTTAATTGTAATAATTGACTATTAATTAAGAGGGTACTCAATATGAAAGTAGTAAAGTATAAACAAATTTAATATATTTGGTAGTTGATTGAATCATTTTAATAATGATTCAAATTCTAAATTTTCTAATAAAAAAATAAAATAATACTTTTTCTTAGCTGCGTTAGGTTAAAATTTCTTTCGTTATAATTTTAAATTTTAAACTATTCGAAACTTTTATTTTTTGCTAAATTTTAACTAATAACGTGTTATAATTTAGCTGAGGGTTTTTGCGTGCAGTCTTTCGGACCCTTCATACATATAATACAATTATAATTAATATCATCTGGACTATATATACAAGAACTATTTATTTTATACGTTTCGTAAAAACCATTGAAAAGGTATTACACGCATTTACTAAACAAGGTTAAATGTATTTTACATAATATAATGTGCAGGCGGTAATATCTAAACATGAAATATCATGAACAATTTATAATATATTGCCAGTGGGAGTACAGACTCAAATTTTGGCCAAATTTGGTTATATTTAATGCATGTATTTCGTGCAATCTGAGGATCTGAGGTCTAGAAAACAAGAAAAAAAGTATTTGCATATTTCAAATATTTATTTATACTATTCGTGACCACGGGCAGTGAACTATAACATGTGTTGTGCGAGTAATTATTCTTTTTATAGGAAATTACTGTAATAATAAATGTTATAATATCAATAGTCATTAAAAGGACCCCACACCCCGAAAAATAGTTCATAAAAAATTATAGTTTCATATTTCAAGTATTATATTAGATAGAATAATAATTGCAGACAGATATTGTTTATTCCAATAAAAAGCTGACGAAATTTACTAAATTTTTACAGCGCTATTTTTGTCTGATTATGTTATAAATAATTGTTTATTGTAAAATTTAGACTTTTTTTAATGATTAACCATTAGAGGTGTAAAATACTTACAAAAAAAAATTCTCTGTGAAAACTTAGAAAATGTTCTCTTTTTATTTGGTGCCAATATTAATAAATTATATAATCTACGATCATTCTGTAAGCCATACAACTTGAAGTAGATACGAAAATAATAGTATAATATGTTTTTTTAAACTTATATTGTAATTACACGAGAATATATTTTTTTAACTTTAAGTGATTTTTAAATTGTCAGATTTGTATTTTTCTTAAAATTTCATAAAATTTTCCTGTATAAACCTCCTTAAAAAAACGGGTGCGTTTAGCGTCCTCTTAATGTAAACTTTCTCTTAATGAGAGAAAAGAGGGAAAGTGGTAAGAACGTGTACTCTGTGAACAATCTATGGAGGGGGATGGTGAGCAATAAAAACAAGACTCTCAAGAGAGTTGCAGTCAAGTTCTTGGCCTTGCATTCAGCATTGCAATTCTTGGTCCAAGATCAAGATTGCAAGGCCAAAACCGAATTTACCCATCGTTAGTTTTAAATGAACCATATATTTCAGCTGTATAATTTTTGTTCGTAACTACTGTTCAAAGGATGTAAGCGCGGCCATTTTTAAGGGGTTCTATATAGACAGTTATTAAAACATTTTGAGAAAAAAATCAAAATCTAGCAATTGAAAAATGCTTATATGTGTATTTTCAAAATTAATAATTTGTCTCATTTCAATATAATTTTTTATTGTAAATGTTTTTATGAATTTATAATTTAATAGCCTATTGAAAATATTTCTTTTGCATTTATCATTTATATTTCATATATAACAACATTAAAAACATCGAAGAAAGATGAAACGAAAAATAAATCATAAAGAACAACATTATCTAGCGCCCAATGTAACCATTTAATAATATGTGCATTTAAACACGTTTTATGATATATTAAAAAACTAACTTTTTAGATTTTTTGTAATTAAATATAACTTCAAAAAATTAAATATCGAAAAAAGGCTACGTAAGGCATTAGATAATATGTTGGTATCGATAATTAACTTTTCGTTTCATATTTCTAAGATGTTTGTAAGTCGTTAAATATGATAAATGTTAACATGAGTTCATTGAAAGTTGTTTGCGTTAACATACTCTTAAGATTATTTTGTAAAGTAATAAATTGTAGTTAAAATTCCAAATTTCAAATTGTCATAATTTCGAAAGCAATTCTTCGATTTTGTGACAATTTGAAATTCATTGATTTTATAGCACCTATATATAGATGATATTGTTATATATAATTAATTTTTCTACAAAATATTCATCTGAACACGTGGTATATTAGCTATAGTATGCAGGTGTGATTTTGATTTAATACCGGTAAAATACGTAAATTTTAACTTTTTAATAAACATTTTTCACATAAAAATTGGTAACGATTATCATATAAATTTTAGGTTTATATAAAATATCAGTATGGTATAGATATTTTGTATTCTGAGTCTATGACTGCGTCCTTTGAAACTCAGTAAATCTTCGGTAATTATAATGTCTGTCAGTATTTAGTTAGTAATAATATAAATTATGGAAAAAATGTACGACCTTTTTAAAAAAGAAGAGGTGCAAATTTCATATTTTGCCCTGGGTTAAAAAAAAAGTTAGATCCGGCACTATGTGTACCCCTCTTAAAAATAATATATGGATATAGTTTGTATATGTATTTAAAACGCATATAGTTGTAATATTTTGTTTCGAAAAAACAATTTTTTTTTTTTTGTTTTATCGAAATAAAATAAAAACGCGAATGTTACCAATTTCGGATTCATCTTCCCCTCCTCCCTAAAAATTATATATTATTATTATTAAATTATATTAATATTATATAATATGCTATCCCTTAGCTGTTGCATATAATATATGAACAGATAACTCTAGCGAAAAATATAGTTTAACTTTCGAATTATATGATTATAATAACTACTCGAAACATCTGTCATTGATCATCGTTGGAATACGAAACCTTATTATAATACTCGTCCGCATTTTATGCTAAAATAATATAATATAATTATGTTTACCAATTAATTGAAAGTGTACGTACCTATAAAATATGCGTATTTATACTGCATTTGCGTTGCATTATACTTGTTTAAGTCTGCAGTACTACATAATATACAAATATTATAAGTCACTAGTCAAAATGCAAATATTGAAAGCATTATATTATAGTCGGTATAATATATTATATGTTCCGCGTCTCACACGTCGTTATAGTGTAAACGACATCTCATCCGACAATATCGCACATATTTATACATCGCAGTTATAGAAGACAATACTGCATATAAAAAACAAACGATGTCACGAGTACCTATTATAATAATTGTGCTATTGTACTGGATTCAAACGTTTTCAGGTGTACCTAGTGATGTAAATTTTCAGAACGTTGAAAATTTGGAAAATTTTTAAAGTTGGGTCAATGAGTAATTATATTGCTATACACATATATATATATATATATGTTTAACCTATATGTAGATAGATTAAACAATTAAACCTAAATCTAACAGATAGATATACCTAGAGATGTAAGCTTGAAAATTTTCATTCAAAAATTTTTTTTCACTAAAATTTTCTAAAAATTTTCAACGATCATTGAAAATTTTCAAAAGTTAAAATTGGAAATATTTATATTATTTATATTTGGAATATTTTTATATATTAAAAGAAAAAAAATTAATTATGCGAGGTTTCAATGATTGGTCATACTGTTCATAATGTTCTATGATGATATACTATATAGCCACTATATATCACGGATGTTTATATTTTGTCGTTATCACGTCTTGTGTGTATAGGTATAAATGTTTTATTATTATTATTTTTTTTTTTAATTTAATTACATTATACATTGAAACAAAAATACTGTAGTATTTTTATCTATTTACAGGTATATATAGCTACATATTACATTATATAATGACTTTACAGCCCAACTTTAAAAATTTTCAATGTTTCAAAAAAAAAAAATTTTATGAAAATTTACATCACTATATTTATAGGATATACCTATAAATGTATAAAAATACTACAGTCTTTTTGTTTCAATGTATAATATAATTATTAAGTATTAAAAAAAAAAGTTGTAATACATCATTTATGGTTATTTTGAATAAGTAGCAAAATACATTTATCAGACTTTTATTAGTTGTTACTTGTTGAAAAGTAAATAATAGGTACTTAACTTAAATAAAATATTGATATATTAATACGCAATATTAAAAGGTATTTTAAATATGTAAATATATAACATAATAACAATATTACAGTCTTTTTGTTTTAATTTATAAAATACTTAAGTCTTAACAAAATAAAAAATATACAAGACGTGATAACAACAATATATAATAGGTATAAACGTCCGTGATATAGTGGCTATAGTATATATCACCATAGAACATTATGAACAGTATGACCAATCATTAAAACCAAGCATAATTAAATTGTTTTCTTTTAATATATAAAATTAAAAATTTCAAATTTAAACTTTTGAAAATTTTCAAACATACATCTCTTGGTGTGCCTATACATATCTTGTATTTGTCTTCGTATACATTTGAACATAAAAAATATGTACGTCATACGACCGTAATAGTTTAAAATAGGCAAACGATTTTAACCGAATCTTAAGAAATTTAAATACCGAAAGACGTTTATCATTGTACATGCGCCTATATATATTACCTCCTATATATTATATTATATTATTCTCAAGTAATTTATTTACGAGTAGTTATATACAATATACATAGTATTAATACATGTTACATTATATTATTGCGTAATCAGGATATTTGTAAAAATAAATATTATAAATATATTGTACTGCGAAATGGTATTGTGGCTTTTGAGATGATTGCAGACTGTGTTTGAAGTGTCGGAAAATGAATTTTGGATATTTGTTCAAGTGGCATGCAATAAAAATGTTTCATTCCTAAAATATCCTCCCCAAAAATCATCAATAGTATTATTTTGTTAAGATTAAAAGTTAAAACAATACATTGACTACAACATATAGTATAAAAAACAAACCGTAATTCGTATGATATATATATATATATATTATTCATCATGTATTTTGAATTTAATCGTTTGAAGTAATTTTAAAATGTAGTACAGAGGAATATAATGACAATTATAAATAGGGCTAGAATTAGGAGGGGGGGGGGTGCGCAGGGAAATTCTCTACTATTTTATAATATTTCTAGAGCACCTTGACTGATTAGTTTTTACGGTATACGAATTACATAGTTTGAGAGAATGCTGATTCTTTGGAAGCCCAAGAGTACTTACCCCTTTTTCTATATTGCCAATTCGAACACTGGTTGTAATATAGTGCAATTATATTTGTAAAATTATAACAACACGTTTTACAAAATGAGCGGGAGGATTACACGTATTTTCCGTGTAAAAAATTAAAGGGATGATATACTCCTTGTCCCTTTCCCACACTTCAAACACTGATCTATTATCAGTACAATCGTTTTACTAAATGAGAGAAGAGGATGTTTAATATGTACTGTCGATCCTTATAAAAGTCAAAATTATTCAATTTTTAATTTCTTAGAAAAATACATCAATCATATACCTACGAAAATGACTCAGACAAAAGCTGGACAATATTATAGTAGCTTTTTATCAACATAAAAATGAATTGTCTGCGATCGTTCTAACCGTATTTCAATAAACTTAAAAGTAATCAATAAAAGTAGGTACCTAAGGACGAAATTATTACGTGTTCCGACAAAATTTCATTGGAAATTTAAAAATGTATTTTTATGTGGTGAATTTTTCATTTTTCATGCTCGTTTAACGTGCATAAGTTATATTTTCGATAATATAATAATATAGTTTGTATATATAGATATTACATATATCAATAAAAGCAATACATTTTATTGCGTTTGCCATCGTTAGAGTTGATTTATCGCCCCCAAAAGTCATCACCACCTCACCAATGGTCCATTAACTGGTATATTTATATACAATATACATACATTTATATGTATATATATGTACGATCGAACATAATACGATTATGCTGCACAAAATATTATATATAAAATGTAAAAAAAAATATTAACGTTTTTATAGTATGTCATAATAGATAAAATACATTAAATATTCATACACTTTATACATTTTTTTTTCTCAAGAATGTTCAAAATATTACTATTTTTTCACTATTTTTTATCCACCTAATATTATTATTATTACTTATATTATTTCCAAGAGACGATGATTTGATAATTATTATAGTGAGCTTTAATAATTAAAATAAAGATTATTTGTACGAATAAAAAATGTTTTGTATAAAAATGTATAATTGTTATTAACGAGGATACATATGTATCGAATTAATTAATTATTCAAATATTCAATATTGACACCTTTGAAAAATATTTAATTATTTAACCCTTTTATTCAGGCTTTGTTTTGCGTAAAAGTACATCATGATGCCTTGATTAAATATCAAAGCTTAATTTAAATTTTAAAATTAGTAATTCTCGATAAAATATTTTTGTCAGAGTAATAAACCTTTGATCAATTGTAAAAGTTAATACCCTATACTGATCCGTTTCTAATTATATCAAAAGTTTATCCATTTTTGGGTATCTTTAATTTTATATAGATGCACTTTTCACTAAAACCCATTTTCACTGATAGTGAATTTTCTAAAACAGTTTGTTATAAAAAAAATAAAATAAAATAAAATGCTGAAAGGTGCATTTTAATAATTGTATAAGAGATATGCAAAACAATCAATTTTGTGGTTTGATTTAGATATTATTAATACGAGTAGGTAATAATACATTTGGTAAACTAAGGTTTTCAAGACAGGAGGTTAGGTTAGGTTAAGTTAAATTAAAATAATTTTATAATTAATAAATTAAAATTAAATATATAGGTATCCAGACACGGAGGACTTCTTCACTCACAAATATATACGCAACTAAATTTAGGTATATGATACAATTTTAAACGCATTTGTTTGTTGTCTACGAATAATTAAATCAAATCGAATAATCGTATATAAAAATAATAAATGTAAATTTGTTTGTTTCTCCCTAAAATTTACGAATTATCCTTTGTCTACTGCAGTGCATCAATATTCTACCAACGCAGAGTGTGCTACCTGCAACAGCTCGACTCGTTCCTTGCAAACCGTATTTCCAATAAATACAGTTGGATCTATCTCATTCTAGGTAATTGTTTGGGTTTAAGACAGAATAACAAATTTGTATACATTAAACGTAAACATTAGATTCTAGATTCAATAAATTATTTCCATTAACTTATTTCTCATTTATTAAAGTAACATAATTGTGCAGTGTACGCATATACAAATACAATGTCCAAAGAGCGCGAGTATAAAGAGTTTTAGTAGTAAAAAATGTCTAGTTCCGGATAATGTATTAAAGCAAATCATTTTTAATCTTAGTAAAAATAATATTCAGTCTGCCAAGTAGATATACGATTAAAAATTTTAACATATCAGTAGGTATGTAAATTGTATATATGTATAGTATCTACCTACATTATTATATTGATTATTAATTATATTTTTACTATTAAAAACGTATGCGATAGAACAGAGATTGAGTGTAGCAGAAACGAGAATAATATACTAAGGTGGAATGTTGATGAACTCAGTGACTGCAGAAAACAAAATAAGAAATGAGTACGTATGTATGCATTGAATAGGTCGAGATGATTCGTGCATATTTTAAGCAAAGAAGAAACGGAGATAATGACTAAAGAAAAATGTAGGCAAGCAGAAAGGAAAAGGGCAAAAAGACGACTCAAAAATAGATGATTGGATGTGATGCAGAATAATTTGAAGTTGTCTGATTTTAATGAAGATTAAAAGATAATGACTATCTAGGCTGACCATAAATGATTGAAGATAAGGTGAAGGAGAAGAAGATTTTGGAAAACATACCTATGTAATTATTAATTTTTTATAATAAATTTTAAAAAAATCGCTTACTCAAAACTAAAATGTTCCAAACAGTAAAGATTAAATTTAAACTAAACCTAAATCACTAAAATTTCAATATTATAAAGACTATCTAATTATTGGACTTTTTTTTTCAAATATCAAGTCAATTAGGTACATTGTTGAACCAAATTGAGAAATATATATTTTGATTTGCATTTTTTGCACCTGCTTATTAGATCGAAAATTGTGTAATAATAAATTTTTTTAAAAAAATTAATAAAATTAATATTAAAATAATATTTAAAAAAAATTTTAATATTAAAATTAAAATTAATAAAATTTTGATCCTTTATAATAGGGAGATATAGATTAAGTTCTAAATTTACTGATTAGGTTCACCAGACAAATCTCAGTATAGTTGAAAATAAAAATAAATGTCGATTTTGCGCTTTATATAGGTATAATTATATATTGGTAGGTACTTAAGTACAGTTATTATTATCTTATTTTTGATGTTCAAGTTCAATTCCAATACTATCTCGAAATTAACTATTAATATTATTTACTATATTTTCACATCATTGTAGTATTTAAATATATTTTAAAAACATAATGTTGATATATGTTTGGATATTTAAATAATAGCGTTTATTTAAGATTTAAGTAGGTACTAATCATAAAAAAAAACTAAAAGAAGTATATTATCGTGTTTTTGGTAATGAATTTAATACTTGTGTTTAAAAAATTTCAAAACGTTAATGAGACAATGAGATGGTCTCGTAAATGATGTAGATACTATACACATTTTACATAAGTACTATAATTTCATAATATCGCCATAGGTGAAACTAAAAAGGCATACAGGGATTGATCCCCGGGCTTACAATTTTGGCGAGCTTAAAATATTTGGTCTATGTTTGCGAGTAATATTAACATTAACTCCGGTTGTCGACAATCCTAGTTTCGCGGCGAAACTTCCGCCTCTGAAAATTACATTGAAATATTCTGTTCTTTGTTTTTTAAATAGTTTATTGTGAACTTGAAATTGTACTTGTAAATTGTATTTTTATATATTTTTTGACATTTATTAAATGTACATGTTCATTAATATTATTTTAAAACTTCTCGTATACACCATACTTAGAAGTCCATAAAAACAAGGTACCTGTATGAACAAATAAGTCCTTTTGAGCTTTCGAATTTTTTTGAAAATTCGGATACTCATATATATTATGTGAATAAGTAATACAAATGTATAAAAATCCATAAACAAAAAATATCTATAATAATATACTATAAAATAACTAATCCGAACAATCTTTGCGGTTTATTGAAAAAGTATAAATTTGTTAAATAAATATATATAGGTATATATATATATAATCAACAATTATTGGACTTTATCGATAAATTAAATATTAAATTATTTTTATTTATTTATTAATACATATATAATAATATCTATATATACATATTTATATATATATATATGCATAAATTACGTATATTGGTATTTACAGGATATTAATTTTTATTCGAAAACTTTATCGAAATGCGATTATTAATTTCCACGTTTTAATGTTTTATAATATTATTAATTTTTCTTTTAAAAATACTTTTCCTATTTCAAAGTTTATAAATATATATAAGCTGTCGTGCTTAACAATAATAATAATAATAATAATAGTAATAACAGTAATATAAACAGTGCATGCACCTACTTAATATATACGCCCCTGCAGTTTGGTATTAAATAATTATACCCTATTTACACATCGGTACTTGATAATCTCTCGATATGTAACTACTTGTTTGTTTAAGTCGTTTAAATATAATAATATAAACTTTGACGTGTTCATGTCAACGTTTGCGAGGTGTTTATATCAGATTTATTATATTGTTTAGAATTTAGTATAATGTAGGTATATGTTTTATTATTCTCCCGGGGAACTTTGTTTAATAATCGGCTATACATATATATATATATTGTAATAATTTATATATTATATATGCATGATATTGTATGGGATTATATAGGTTCCTCAACTATTATAATTTCATATGGATTTTGTTGACTGAAAGTATATACCTACCACACATTTACGTTCAAAATGCCGTGTAAAGTTATCATAATAATATAATCAATCTTACGGGCGTTAACTAATTTACAGTGGCGGCTCGTGAACTTTGAAAGTGGGAGGGCGATTAAAATATATTCATTTTTGAAAAGACGTATAGAATACAATACCGCATAGAAAAACAAAAATATAATTACGTTTTACAAAAACCGAAAATTACAAAGTAATAAAACTTATACGTTTCATGCTCAAAATTTAAGAGTCTATCTTTCGTTTTACTAAACAGGTCTTCCAAGTTGTTTTATTTTAATTCACTGTTAGTATAATACACCGAATTTTTATCTACTACATTAAAATAATATAATATACACTAATAATAATATAATATAATAAATAAATAATAAAGAAATATAGTGCACGCGTCATGAACACAGTAAATACACGTTAACTTATTCCGTATTGTTCCGTAGTCCGCATGCATGTCGAGCGATTATTCGTATTATTCGTATACGAATTCCCCCTCGTATATTTTTGTGTTTTGATCGTACAGTTATGACGGGCGATTGTGTACGTCGCCCGAACATCTAGCGCTGTTCGATACTTGTAACGGATCAGTTTACCAGGATAGGTCCGGCAACAGACATGAGCCGGATGTAACATTGCATTGCATTGCATAGTTTGATGGCTATAGTTTATTTATGCCAACCGTTGACACAATAGTTTTGGAATTTGGGTCCCATGATTTGGAGTAGAAGGTGGGGGGAGGTGAAGTGAATTTTAGTTGGCATTGGTGGCTATACAAGTGAAGTGGGGTTAGTAGTTTTTTTTTTTTTTTATAACATGTTCAGAATTTTGATTGGTCGATTTCTTTTCCATTCGGTTATAGCAGCAGAGTAGCAGATGTTGCTGATATGTTAACTGTTAGTAGTTAGAGGATCGTTTTGGTGGAATAGAGTTCCAGAGCATTCGAATATAGATTGTTTGACAGATTTAGTTTCAAGGGCTCGATAGAGTACGGTAATTCTGACAAACCATGGGGTGCCTGCAGATGTTCTGAGGGCTATGTTAAGTACTGCCTCGAGTTTTGAACAGTTGGTATTCTAAATTAATGCATCCCACGCAGGTCTTGCGTAGGTTAGTATTGTTATTAAGTACGTTTGAATGATTCTGGATTTTACACAGATTGGGATTGAACTATTATGGTGCAGCTCTGATTCTGCGTGCATGTTATTGAGTTGTGTTTGTTGAACTTTAGTTTGGAGTCTAAAGTTACATCCAGGTACATAATTGTAGTGGTCCATTTGATTCTTTGATTATTGATTTCTATAGGTTTTATGTTCAATGGTGACTCATCACCAAACATAATAGCCACTGTTTTATAGGTGTTTATACTGACTCTCCAGTGGTAAAGCCATTTGCTGGTTAGGTCAATTTGAGATTTTAAGTGTTTCACCACTTGGTGTTTGTTCATACTTAAGTGATAGTACATAGTGTCGTCAGAAAAGAGATTAGTATGTGTGACTGGAGAACTTAACTGGAGAACTTAACTGGAGAACTGGAGAACTGTGCGAAGCTCTTTGTTAAAAGATATTGCTAATTCATCGATAAGTTTAATCAGTTGGATGGTTGTCGAGTGGCCAGATCAGAAGGCGAATTGTTCTGGTCTGATCAGTTGGGTGGTAGAAAATTTAAGTCTAGTTAGATTTGGGGTTTCATATACTTTGGCCATGGTCTTTAGTAGTGATATTGGACGATAGTTTACCGTCTTTTCCGTGTTTGGGTATCCTTATGACTGTTGCCAGTTACCAGGGTAGCGGGAAATTTTCAAGACGAATGCAACAATTGAATATTTTTGTGAGATGGAGGATCGTAGTTTTTAGTGCGTATCGTAGTTGGTGTACCTGATTTTAATAACGAGGCATTTGGGGGAATAAAAAATAGAGTGGAATAATCATCAAATACTATAATATGTAATAGTTGTATAGATGAAATGGCAATACGCAAACAAGTTTCATTTTTAAGCAGAAAATTTTATGGTGGTGTAGATTTAGATACAGGTTGTGATAATGAAACCGATAATGTTGATACTAGTGCGTTAGTAATTCTAGCTGTGTATGTGAATGGTCATTGGAAAGTTGTATTGGGTTATTTATAGGTTCATAGTCTTAATGGTACAGAACGAGCAAATATTTCAACCAAAGCCTAGAGTTTTTTTTCTGATACAGGTGCAAAAAAGTACTCAATTACTTTTGATGGGGCTTCATCAAATTTAACAATATGTAAAGCTTTAGATGCTAACTTTGATTACTTTTCCTCAAATTTTAAACCATGGTTCCCTAATCCAGTTTATCCATCTGATAAAGATAAACCTATATATATATATATATATATATATATATTTTTATATATATATCCTTATCATATGCTTAAGCTAGTAAGCAATACACTTGGGGACAAAAAATATTTAGTAAATGGTAATAAAGAAAATATTCAGTAGAGCTATATTGATAATTTACAAAAAATACAAGAAGGAAAGACCTTGCACGTAGCAAATAAATTTAAAAAATCTCACATTAGATATTTTGAGCAAAAATGAATGTTAATTTCAATTGTGCAGCTAAATTACGCGAATGCCCAGTAAGAAATGCAAGTTTTTTCGATAAGCGAATTGTCCCACAAGTTGGACACGCTAATATATACCGTGGTTCCATCCATATTATATGATCTAAGGTCTCTCTAGTCATCAAGAGTGATGATTATTTATTATTGGTATCATGAATTTTATTCCCCCATTTCAGAATTCCGTTTTTAAAATGATAAAATTAATTCGAAAAATGTCAACTAAATTGATACTTTGTTTCATACATTAAAGTTACAAAACTTTTATTATTTCATCAAAAAAACTGTAAAAAAAAATAAAAAATGAAAACAACATAATATAGTGTTGTTTACCATTTTTGTTTTCTTTGAAACTAAAAAATAAATCATATTGACTCAAGAGAATGTATACAATATAAAAATTGAATTTTATAATATAAATCTAAAAATAAACTGTTATAACAAAATCAATTTGGGATAATTTTTAAACGTAGTAATATTGCTTTTGAATTCAATACATGATAATAGTGTAACACAATTCAAAGGTACATCCGCCCTGCAAAGGTTCACATACATTGAATACATGTTTTATTTATATGGCCTTTTATCCGTTGCCATGGTGTATATTATTATGATTAAGGTTGAGACGTTTAAAATACGCAACTAGAGCAAAATAAAATATATATATTTGGTTTAAAAGATGATAATCAAATTTTTTAACCATAAAATAATATACCAAAGAAATACATTTGAATATTATATTTCTATAGATTGGTGATAAATTAATATATTTCAAACTTTAATTTATAATATGCGTTAAAATATAGTAGACAATTAATCAAAATAGGAAAATAAAAAGTCATACTGAGAGTATTGTAGATATATAAAAAAAATTTTTCATATATTTTACCAAATCGTAGCTGGTTATAAGCTGTAGAAAAGCTATAAAAAAACAAATAAAATAGTAGAATATTTATTTATTATCTATCTTACCTTTTACTAAAATTTGTATTACCTAAAGTAGGGGTAGAACCTTAAAAATAATCGGTTCTTGATTGAAAAAAAAAAATAGAATTTTAGTTAAAATAGGTGTTTAATTGTGTTTTTAACTTTTACTTAATTACTTATTATAACATTAAATTATAAGACTAATGGATAATGAAGATTTTCGGATTTATAGATCCATGCTATACTCAGAATCTAAAATCTATAATATCTAAAACTATTTTATTATTTATATTTTTTTACATGTTAAATAAATAATAGATATAGTAGTTTCAATTTAAAAAAATTAGGAAAATTCAAAATGTATAAAAATTGTTTTAAAATATTTTCAGGTGTTTTTTAGGGCACTAAAATCTGGGTCTTAATAATAAACAAGTAATAAGTATAATATATATATATAGATAGATATACTATCCCAGTAAACATGTAAATCATTATTAAACATCATTAAACCTTTAAAATAAAATATTTAACATAATATAAACATTCAGCGAAATTGTGTTCAATATTTAGGAGTGTTACATGAAACATAATTTAAATAATTATTTAAAGTGTGAGAAGACATATTTGCATTATAAATTAAAAATTTCATCAAGGAATTTTTTTTTAAATTTGTCCAATTTTCCAATTTTGTTTAAAGGGGGGAGGGCAGAGTTGTGCAACGACACTACCACTAATTTAAAAAGTGTTACCTGCCAATGCTCTAATGCGCCGCAATAAAATATAGTTGCATCGACCAAAAAAAGTAAGGTTTTTTTTTTTTTTTTTTGCTTATTTTCGTTTTTTAAGAAGTATTTTTGTAGCATTAGAATGTGAAAATGGCCCAGTGAAATATTAAAATTGGCCTGCTTAAAAGCTCGCACACCCGAAAAAACTGAAATGAAACCCCTGTTTGTCCTGGAAGCATCCGCTTATCAATGTATATTACCACCTAGCCGAGTAATGCTTTTTGTAAAAATTATTTTGCAACAAATTTTTTAATTTCAGTGACGGGGGTTGAACCTCTAAGTTCTGACCATCATTTACTTTACCAAATTTCGTACTGACACTTAACCAACTAAATCACGCTGTGGTGCTAAATTATTATAAAATTATAACATTGTTTATTATGATTATATTTTATTAATGAAATTTAAGCTTTTAATAGGAAAAAAAAATACAAGGTTCAGTACATTAATTTTTAAACATTAGGTAATAATTAAATATTCAATGAAATGTTATACAAAATTTGATATTACACATTAATTTAATGTATATTAAACCTTATTATTAAATGAATGACGTTACAAAAGGCAATAATCCCTCAAAACTATGAGAAATGATACTACTTGTACATTATACATTTATTAAGCCGGCCGATATTTACTAAACCTGTCCAATAATTTGGTGGCTCTGCTTGTCGTAGCTATAGAGAACTATCTTTGGCTCCCATTATATGTGAAGATGCAATAAAAAGTTTGTGAAATAAGAGGATTAACAGTTTAATTGTTAATTTATTTATACATTTTTCAACATATTACCAAACTACATTTTGATTTTGATCATATTTTAATATTTCAAAAAAACAGCTGAATGAATTTTTCAAAAATTTATCACAAATCAATTCATACGGCTTTGTTGTTTTCTGCATTGACGCACGTTCGATAAAAAAAAATATATATATAATGGCCTTATGTATAAAAAGTAACCATCCCACAAACAAATCTCTGTTTCGGTACAATTTGATGTTATAATTTATAATGTTTATATATATATATATTATAATATTATTGGACGTTATGTTATAGTTTTACTGGATTTTTAATAGATTGGAATCGTACTTATATTTAGGCGTATTTATTAAATCAAATATTGAAATACCCATTCAATATAATGTACCATATTTATTAGGTACCTATGTCAATAATATTTGAAAACATTTTTGATTCACGATCATCCATATTATAGTTTGGCAAAAGCTATAATTATTTTATTTTATTTTTTACTAAAAACTATTCTCACGTCCTTTTGCCGTTATACAGAACACTGTACCATTGTTTCAGTCGCAATATTATTATCCGGCATTGATTTTTTTTGGTAATACGTTGTATGCATGTATATATTATTGTATACGATGGAAATTTACAATATCACTGTAATGACGGCCAAAGTAACGAACTACTCTACCAAAACTAATTCCCGCCGACTCGCTACATATACCAGCTATAATGTTATACATATATATATATATGGCCGTTTTGAAAGGGTTGCTTTCGTCGTTCTTATATTAACGAAACGCCAGCTGATGTCCTTATATCATAATAGATATTCATTAAACGGAGTGCATTCACGATCCCGTTTTCCGGTGTATATAATAACGTAGTAGTAGTAATAGTGTAGGCGAGGTAGATATTGACACGTTGAGTAGATCGAACGATTTATTTTATTTTATTTTTTTCATATTTTTTCTATACTAAATATTATATAATATTTTGTTCGTATTTGTTCAATAAAAATCGATATGGCGTATGATATATTGGGGCATCGGGTGATGCGTCTAATACGCACAAACAACGCAACGACAATAACAATACGTTTTGATTAATTGGGTGTTTGACTTTTTTTTTTTTTTTTTTTTTGATCCCCCCCCCCCTCCCCCCCCCTCGACGAATATGGAATTTGTAAAATGTCTGTTTGGTTCAACGGGGTATACAATAATACATTATTATATGTGTCGCTGGTTCGATTATTATTATTATCGAGTCCATTGCGTCGCGCCGACCTATTACGATCCGTATAATATATTATAAGGTAAGGTAGTTGAAAATCACTGGCCGAGAAAGTACATTTATTTTGTGAGTACATAACACCCTCGTCTATGTACTGAATATAATACTCTTATAACGTATGTGTGTATATATATATACTGTATATTATGTTCTATATATACAGTATATATCTTTTCTTTAAATAGTGTACATTATTGCTTGAATTCTATGTATATACAGTGTGGAGTGTAATATTATTATAGAGAATTATATTAAGGGGTTTTCGCAATAATATAGACGAGATATAACTAAATGAAAATTTTCATCAAAAATAGCAACGACGAACCGAGAATATTCAACTCAAATTGCGGTTATGTTAAATAAACTCAAAATCTTTTGGTTAAAAATTAATTGTAAATAAAAAATCGCTCGAAACTTATTGTTCTACTATTTTGAAATATATTAAGTATCCATTTATCAAGGATGGGCATCAACTAGACAAATTGAGATTATTATTAATAACTTTTTAATCCATTAATAAAAAAATACATACATTAGTTCCTTAGGTGTATGCTGTTAATAAAAATAATTTAGCTCTAAATTTAACCATTTAATTCTAATAACTGTTCAAAAAAAAAAAAAAAAAAAACTCATAAATGAACTTAAAATTATCTAATTAATTTTGTTGATAAATTTTCAACCATATTTGCTATTTATTTTTAATTAATTATATTGTATTATTTGAATTTCTATTAAAAAAAATATATATATGTAAAACAAACTCGCAAAAATCGGTCAGCTCCCATTCGTTAACTAAATGAATCGAAAAACATGGAAAATGTATATACCTAAAAACTGTCCCAGAAAACACCGTGTCCTTTGAAAATAATCTCATTTAATCATTCTCATCGAAACGAACGCTAATTCGGTACCTTTATAGACCGTCCAAAAAACCTTTTTTCGTTTCGCGATACACGGATAAACCGGAGTTGTAAAGACGCAGCACCTCTCTCAACAAGTCCAGCCCCGCCTCATCTTTGATATGCACTATATTTCACGGAGTAGATATAAATATTAAATTAGAGAAAAACACAAATAAGGTATATATAATGTACTTAACCAAACCTGCATGTACACCCCACGTGAATAAAAAGGCGTACATATTTTTAGAAAAAATACGTAATTTTTTAATAACATTGAATTCGTTACATTATTGTTTGTGAACTGTACCTATAACATGCTATAATATTCATCGATAATTATATATACGTATAAATATATAATATTGTATTTTTTTTTTTTTTTACAGCACTTAAATTGCACTAAACACTGTATAAAAATCAACATAATACGATTATATACCAGTAAAAATATATGCAGATATGTATTATACACGTATAGACGTCAGACACTAATTGAAAGTACCTATAATTACGTGCGTGAAGTTGGCCCTACCATATTGTCCGATCATTTTGAAAATTATGCCAATATTTTGCAAGTAATTTGCAAGAATTTGCAATTCCATTCCCGCAATTTGCAAGTTATTATTAACCGAGATATCGCGAATTATAGAAAGGTAGAGCCAACTTCACGCAGCTCTACCATGTTGTCCTAGAGAGTTGAAAGTAGTGTCAAAATATTCCCCTTAATTTGCAAGAATTTGCAAGTCTATTGCCGCAACTTGCAAGTTTCCCTGAGCGGCCCTATGACGCTTCAAAGTTCCGCACTCAGCCCTACCATGTTGCTCTAGAGAGTCGAAAGTAGTGTCAAAATATTCCCCTTAATTTGCAAGAATTTGCAAGTCTATTCCTGCAATTTGCAAGTTGCCCTGAGCGGCCCTATAACGCTTAGAAGTTTTATACTCTTGCTACCGTATGTCACTCCTGCTTCTTTAAATTTCCATGAATATAATACAAAAAAACAACTAATATGTATACATATATGTTTTTCAATAATTTAACTATAATTAATTATAATATATTTACATATTAAATTAAAAAGGGCAACATGGTAGGGCTGAGTGTAGAACTTTGAAGCGTCATAGGGCCATTCAGGGCAACTTGCAAATTGCGAGAATGGACTTGCAAATTCTTGCAAATTAAGGGGAATATTTTGACACCACTTTCAACTCTCTAGGACAACATGGTAGGGTTGCGTGAAGTTGGCCCTACCTTTCTATAATTAGCGATATCTCGGTTAATAATAACTTGCAAATTGCGGGAATGGACTTGCAAATTCTTGCAAATTACTTGCAAAATATTGGCATAATTTTCAAAATGATCGGA
>JAIPRL010005070.1:0-34219 GCA_025469235.1 Pemphigus obesinymphae
TATTGATTAAAAATGCTATATAACTTATGTAACAAATATGTTTTTAAGCATTCAGACTCAAAAGCATACACTAGAATAAGGTTTTATACTTGTATAAATTATGATTATATTATAATTATGTTAGTATTTGTTATTTATTATACGCGAGCGAAGCGATCGTCAAATTTTTTCACTTCTGTAAAACTAACAGGATGTGCAGCTCTAAAATTTCCTTAGCGCAAGCTCTGAGTACAATCAATATTTGAATAACGGCCCAGTTCTATGGAATCCATATACTGCTAATGACCGTCGGTAACTATAAAGAGTTCAACGTGAATTCCTCAAAAATGCCGCTTTCATTCTCAAAATTAATCATTCGCTGCACGATTATATGTCTGTAATTCAGAAACTCAATTTAGTTAGTTTAGCCGATCGTAAATATTCGGGTAACTTAAACTTTTTAAACGAACTTCTTTCCAATAATATTGATTGTTCTCTCCTTCCCTCCCAAAATAAATTTTAATGTTTCCTCTCAAAATACTCGTTCAACGACTATTTTTTCTCTTCCACTTTGCAACATTAATATTATAAACTTAACAGACCCATATACCTCTTATGTCTATTGGTAATGCTAATCCATATTTGTTATACTTCTCATAATTATCTTTACTTGCTACTTATATATATATATTATTTCATAATGTTCATAAATCTTTTTTATTGATACTATTCTGCTGTAAATGTTAGATTTTTTGGGCGTAATCCCGTTTTTTTTTAATAAATAAATAAATCAGTTCATTTCAAGGTCTGTTCATTGTATTTTTTTGGTGTTGAGTTACTTGTAAAATTATTATTTTTATTAACAAATACGTATTTGTTAAATAAAAACAAATTATTTTGTAGGAACTGGGTATTTATTTATACATCTGTTTATTGTACCTATTGCTGAATCTTGATTATTTTGTTGTAGTGTGAAAAAAACAATTCAAGTTTGAGTCCAATAGGTATTTACTACGATATTAAACACAATAATTATAATAATTTATTAATATAGGTACCTCTGATAATATTTAAAAAACTTTTAACCATTTTTGGACTATTTATAAAAATTAATTTTATTACACCGAATATCGTTCATAATAATTTTTTTAATACAATTATATTACCTATACCTGGACAACTATATTTTTATATCATCTGTATTTTATTATTTTGTATAGATATATAATTTGCTTGTATATAATACAATATACATACCTACACCTACTTGGTGACTTAAAACAGTAGTTGTATTATTGAAACGTTAAAGCTATTTCGGTTAGGATTCCTGTTTTATAAAAATAATTTCATAAGATTTCGTTTTCATGTATTTGTTTTTTACTTTCAATGTCATATAACTACATACTAGAAACGATGTATGTCCACTGAAAAATCAACGATTAAAAAAAAAAATGCAACCAAGTATTAATGTCATTAAAATATTCTAAATACTTTATGACTGAGTCCATGACGTCATTATCCTATGTGTGTTATTTACTTTTTTAATTAAATTAAATATTAAAATTAATTCAAGAAAAATACACATTCTTATAGTGCAAAATATTCAATCGAATAATTCAATTTTCATACAGAAATTATTTACCTTTCATCTGGAACACACTGCTTGTTATAACGAATTGTTTTAATCATTTCCTTTAAAGTTGAAAATAAGAAAACTAAAAATTCGTGATTTTAACTATCTAGTATTAATAGAGTAACTATATTTTGAAAATTAAACAACGGACAATAATAAATAAAAGGTATATTTTATTTTACTGGAACATCGGAGTTTTAATATTATTATTATTATTTTTTTTTTTTTATTGAGCTTATGTAGTTTTCGACGTTGAAAACGATGGTAAAGTCAAAATGTTGTAAAAAAAAAAAAAGTGAAACATAATTATTTTCTACCAACATTTTCAAAAATCGGTTTGAAAATGGTAAATAGGCAAAAAAATAGCCATTCGTCAATTTTCTGCAAAATTTTTTCATAAACTGCTTAAAAAAATGGGACAAGAACGGGACTCCATTTCCAAAAACTGGACAATCCTGCAAAAAACGAGCCGTAGTCACCCTAATCTAGTTTAGGTATACTTTAATGAAATATTTGTGTGAATAATTTTGAAAATATTCAAAACTACGTGGGTACACCTAAATACTCCTTAATGGAATTATAGTAAAGTACTGGCTATAGCCTATTAAATCGTTTACTTGTATTTCGCTAGGAGACATCTCAGCTAATAATCATAATAGCAATTTAAAATTTAAAATTCGAAAATTTATTAACCGTTCATATTGGTTTCACAATAGGCAATCTAAATTTCAAAACTTAACTTAACTAAACTTAGTGTCACGATAACAAAACTATTGACACTATGGACATGACGTGGACATGTGGTTTCAAGCAACGGAAGGAACAGCGGCTGCTCCAGATTGTTCGATACTTATTGGAGGTGCGATGTAAGGCGTTACGAAAGCTAAACGAGTCTCGACAACGGTTGCAGGAGCTATTAGAAGAGGCGGAAAGACTACATCAACTACAGGATGAGCCCACAGCCCCGGCAGCATAATGTGATTTATATCGAGAACTAAATAAAATTACCAATAGTAAAAATAAGCTATTAGTCGTTTTTCATGTATTTTTTTTTTTTTTTTTTTGCTAATTATTAAGTAAAAATAATCATTTTTTAAATTAGATACCTAACACAAAAGTTATATAATAATAACACAGTGAGTAGTGAACACACTAATTATTTTTTTTTTTTTCAATAAAAAACATTCTACAGTTATATTACTAACATCAGCAAAATTCACATTCTCGATAGGTACTATAATTTTCCTTCCCTACGCGACCCTCCAAATTTAAAGTTAAAATTGATATTCGATTTTTACGTTTAATATTCGAGTCTAGGATCAAGTTAGGGATAGCAAATAGATGCTAGTTGATACTTTAAACTTTTAACTTTAAACAGTTTTCGATTTATAATAAAATAGAAATAATTTTATAGACCATCTAACTCCTCTTTAAAATACACGTATGGGCTTCTAAAACATTCTACAGATATTTTTTATTCATAATATTTACAATATTCAGGATTTATCTAATTTTTATTATTATTAATTATTATCCAACTTCATTTTCTCCACAATTCTTAAAAATTTTGCCGAATTGTTTCTTATTCATACCTACTTTAATGATGTGGGTAATTTTTTTGTTTTTTCCAATAATTTTTTTAAGCGCAAAGGAAAAATATCTTTTATAACGAAAATAACAATAACTAATCCAAAGACCAAAAGAACTATTAACCAACTTCCCCTACTAGTATTTAGACGACTTTTGAAATTTGTTCTGGATATTGAAAATACTGGCCCTCTATTACAATTAAAAATCTAAGCAATCGAAGCATTATAGAAGACAAAAACATAAATATTGAAACATTTTAGATTGATATGATATCATATGACGGGTATGTAGAACACTTAAAAATAATAAAAACGGTGAAGATATCACAGTCTCCTTTTTTAATGCCACTTTAAGACTTTAAGTCTTAAAGTCTCTTAAGTACTTTAAGTACTAGTTTGCTTGTAGGTTTTATTAGCATTAAATATATTTGCTACCTACTATATAGTACTTACTAATGACTTGCATAAAGAATAATCTACACTTCATAATTATCACATAGGAATAAATTACAAATGACAAACAATATAGAACATGATGAAACCAGATATTCAGAACCCTGAATTTAACCACACCACTTCAATCAGAATACCTTGTAAATTAATTGTAAATAATTGTAAATTGAGTTTTAAAATTTGCAATTTGCGTTAAAATTTATAAAAACTAGAAATCACTTTTATCAATGGTATCTTTATTTTGCAAATTGGATTTAGTTTTATTGGATTGATCTATGGATCCATGATCCATAATCTGCTGAAAATACGGATTTATAAATATAGACATACAAATTTGATTTTGAATCTTAATAATATATACTTATCTACCATTCTCTGGATTTAAAAATTTGATTACAGTTATTTAAAATTAATTTAATATTAAAAGATATGATTACATTTTATGTAACGACAAATATCTGTATCACCTAAAAGAGTTTTGTATAATAGAGTGCTAAATAAAATATTTTTTTCTAAAACATTCTACTCAATGTGAATATGGGTGTATTTAGGTATAGATGTAGGCAACTATACTTTATGAGATTTTCTAAATAATTTGAAGACGAAAAAACGAATATAGTTTTTTTTTCTTTTCTTTTCTTTTTATTAGAAATTAGAATATACATTATATTTTCCAAAAATGTATAGTAAATATGCCAGGTATACGACATCTGTTTTTCTTTTTTTATTCTTACGAAATATAGATTTCAATAATTGATAATGGATGAATGCATCAATTTAGCGCCCCCTCACGTTTAATCCCGTCTTAGAGCTCCCTAAAATTACGTATAAAACCCGAAAATTTAAAATGCCCACAAGGAATCGCTGGTTTAGATTTAAAATAACATCCATTATTTTATTTACAGTTTAGCTAAAAATTAGTTGACCCTTATGCACAATAATCTATAAAGTATGTTTTTGAATCATTTTTATTTTTTTTAAATATAGGTAAAATTATACTTTTTTAAATCTACAATCAATTAGGACTTAACTGTTATATACATATAATCGGCCATTGTCACGTATTGTATACATTTGTATAAGTTTAACTGTGAAATTTAAGTACTTCACAAAATCCGCAAAACTACTATAAAAAACTATAAAAAAATTTTAATATACTTATCTATTTTTTTTTTTTAATATATAGGTACAATAAATCTGTTCACGTAAAATACAACTGTTATGATTGTATTACTTCTTAAACCATGATATACGGATAATAGGAATTTAACATAATATTATCACACATAGCTTATCTAGTAATGAATAATAAAAGACGCAGTAATATACACAAAAAAACCGTTATTCAAATCACGTTAGGTAATAATACAAGTATATCTAGAAATCAATTTATTGCTTGGTATATGTATTTGTAAGACCGGGTTATATATATTATTTTCGTTTTTTTTTTTTTTGTTTTTTTGACAACCATTTGAAAAATTATTGTAAAAAAATAAGGTTAACTGATTATTATTATTGGGAAAATTGTATATTTTTTAAATGTTATATTATAATATTGACGTATGTATATGTATTATGTATTGCGAGTAAAATTCAATTTTAAATCGTCAGATTTAATGGATATATATTACTAGATAAGTACTTAGTGAAATCCTACCAATGGCCAAAAACACGAAGTAACCAGTGATTGACAGTAAAATAGAATATTTTAAAATTGTAAAAACGGTTATCAAAACCAATAAAATTAAAAACTATTATTCTAATTACGGAAACCATTAAAATCAATAACGTCTCCAAGTTTTACCAGTAAGTAAAATAATATTATATTATACACTATTATAGATAGAAAAAAAATGAATATTAATTTTAAAAAAATAAACAATGTTATAAGCGACATTTTTGGTATGAAAAATTAACGTTAAAAACAATTACTTGAATATTATAATGTTGTTGAAATGTTTTTGAAACATTATACGTATCGAAAATGTATTTTGAATATTTTTTATTATTATTATAATTATCCGAATATTAAATTTCCTTAAAACAAAAAAATGATTATTATTTTATCATCAACCGTATCGAAATTTGAAATTGTAAGCTAGGTATCATATCTTCTGTAATTTCCATGTCTATTGTTATTTTATAATTTTATAAACTATTATAATAAGAATATACTTTGAACTAATGGTTTATTTATCTATAAACTACAATAGTATAATAATATTTATCAGTATTTTATCTAGGCATTATGTCATTATATTGTTCCAAAGATTTACTATTTATAAATTTAAAAATTAAATGTATAAAATATTATATTTCGAAAAATTTTTAACCTTTTATTATTATTTGTAATAATACACCTACCTATACAATATTTACCGATTTCTACGACTAACCAAAAATCACCAAGAGGATTGTAAGCGGAAAATTTTTGACTATTTATTACACACGTACCTAATATAGCAAATTCGACATTTTTTATTTCCAATTTCCCGATCGATATCATCCAATATCATAATATAATCATTCGTGTAATGCAATTAGGATTCTGAAACTGATCCGAATTTATTGTAAAGTATTTTTTAAAACGATTTTCCCACTTTTTTTCATTTTTTTACACAAATATTAGTATGTTTATTTCTACATATTCTTCAAATATTTTTATGTTTTTATTAAGTTTCAGACTTCAGTGGGATCTTAGAAAACGCCACACCATCCATTTTAAAGGGTTCTGTATAGGCAACTTAAAAAAAAAATTGAAAGATGAAAATTTAACAATCAAAAAATTTAAATTACACTTTAAAAGTAATCTAAAAATAGTCCCATTAAATATTACTTTTTATTGTTGTGTAATTACGACATTTGTTCAATAACGTGTTAGCATAAAAACCACAATTGGTTGGGTAAAACTTGGTAAAGGGGGACGAGACGGGATTTTTATTTTTTTTTATTAGGGTATAGCCCTTAATCATTTAGTCTTTCCTTAATTTTTTTATCCCTTTGACATCACACTATACCAGGGAAATTAATATATTCGTATTATTGTGTATTTTTTATAGGTTGATATATTAATATATATATATATATTAACAGTTCAAAACAGTTGTTCTTAAAAATAGACAATACATAATTTTATAAAGAATTTTTACCTATACAATTTTTTTATTCATAATTTTATATTGTGCCCTGAACAGAAATCGAAATATTTACAAAAAGGCTATTTTAAAAAAATAAAAAATCATATTTAAAAAAATAAATAAAAGGACATTTGGTTATGTATTACCGTTTTCGTAGATAATATTATCTAGACTACCTATTATATTTACCAATTTTTTAACTAATTTTACTGAACTATAAAACAACATATAAATAGTCGGAAAAGCAAGAGATATAATAAAGTCGTCTGCATAAAGTGTACATTTTATGGGATTCTGAATTGTCTTCGTTATATCATTAATTGCGAATAAAAATAGTTACTCATAGAGTTGATCCTTCGGGTACTTCATTTTGTTGGACCAATTTTTCATATAAGGTGGAATTGTGTTTTATTTGAAATTATCTGTAAAAAAATTGATAATAAAATTTAACAGTTTGGCATTAACAGTTTCATTTAACAGATTAACGATAATACGACGACGCCATGTGGTATTTATTTTTTTATAATTTATTTTCTCAATGGACCACATGAGTCTATGTTTAATCATTTTTTCTATTAATTCACACATAGAATTTAAAAGAGATATTGGACCGTATCCTGTAGGGGAGAATTTATTCTTTCCAATTTTGAATATAGGTATTGTGAGGCAGTTTATCAATTCTGAAAGAATAGTACCAGAGTTCCAGATATTGATGTATATTTTGAGAAGGAGAAGCTTACCGAATTTCGGCAAGTTATAAATAAATGAAAAAGGAATGCCATCGGGCTCAGGACTTTTACTATTACCACTTGACAAATCTATTTCAAACTCAGAAAATGATATAAAACACATTCTAAATGTTTTTTTAAGTAAATATCGGAATTATACAATAAATAATTGATAGTAACATAGACATTTTCTTAAACTACTTTTAAAATATATTAAAATGTTCTTTAATTTTGTGGATTTTTCATTTTTCTTAAAAATTCATAAAAAAATTGCCTATACAAATCCCTTTAAAAACGAGTGTGTGGCATGATCTTAAACAAATTGGTAAAAATAGATATTTCATTTTTGATACGGTTAATTTTGTAGAGTTGTAGATAGGAGAGAGGAGAGTATTTTAAAATGCATTATTAGACCACAAGGTCATTTTTACTGTTTTGTATAGTAAGATGAAAATAATAGTAATATTCGAATACCTAGTACCTATTAACAACAATAATAATATTTACTAGTTTACTACTATTTCCCTTTCATTGACATATTTCATTTTACATATGTAAAATCAGAACAAATAAAATTCATTTTATTACCTATAACATACATCACTACCATTTTCCAATCAATGACGTTTACTATTATAATAGAGGCATATTCAGCAAAAAAGTAGTTGAATTTATCAATCTGACTAAATTAAAACAAATATTATATAGGTACGTCAAAACTCAGATTAGTAGATTATAAGTTAATTAATTATATATTATAAGTATGATTTAACACATAATAAGACATGTAATTATATATTTTTTATTATGCTGCACAGCAGGAGTTTCCAAAGTACTGTCCACGAAAAAGTTTTAACTGGATAAAAATAATAATAAAAAAAATCTAAAAATATGTGTAATATTTCACAATACAGTATCGGTAGTTTTACAATTATTTATTTGAAATAAATAGAAACATTTTACTCAGATATACCATATTTTAAAGCAGATCGATGGCTGGCCCATGTTTTTTTATCACGATTTTTTGAGATAAGAAATGATTAATGAAATGAAATTTTTTTTTTTAAATAGAAAAGATTCAACCATTGTTTTTACTACCTAGCAGATTGCGAATGGGTTTGGAAATCGGTTTTTTTGTAAGCACAAACTATGTACATTTATTAATCGAAAATGCATATACATTTTAATTCTTATATATTATATTATATGTCTGTAAAATTAAAATTAATTTGTGTTTATAAACTTTTGGCCGGCGTTTAATTTTTCATAGGGTCCTCGAATAAAAAACTTCGGAGATCCCTGCTATGGAGTATAGGATATAGATGCCTATGAAGCCACTAGATAAGAATAGAATTTAACATCGTTGATTATCCTATACAAAATATATATTTTATCTGAGAATATTCAAGAATGATATGACGTGTGTACTAGGTTTCTAAACTTGAATTTAGACACTTTGTATACTTGTATATTTGTGTCCGTCCGTCTGGCTACCTATCTGCCCGTAGTTACTAGTACATAATTACGAGTGACATTATTGATTTGGTTACTGGATCCAAGTGTCATAAATTCAAAAACAATTTTTTTACAACAAAATTATCTATGTACCCACACAAATATTGTGCAAAGAGATCTGAGTCTAGAAACTACGTATAAATCGTAGATAAAAGCACCAATAGATGGAACTGTCTGTATGTCCACGCATGTCATTCGCACTTCCACTTAAACAGTCGAAGAAAAATAATCTCCAAGCCATGTTACAATATTTAAATGAAGAAGATAAATTGTATTTTTAAAAAAATTTTAAATGTCTAAACTGTTGGTCATTAATCGTTTCTGACATTATTCATCTTTAAAATATGTGTTTTTTATATTTTGTTAAAAAAAAAATGTTTATATTATGTTTAATCACAAGCTTCTTATTGTATCAAAATTTTATAAATAAAAATTTACTTGTTTTTTTTTTTTTTTGTGAAAACGGAAGAGTTTTTTTTTGATTTTCCAGAAACTAAAATCTTGGCGCTTAGATCACTTTGACCCGCCACGCCTCATATTTATTCATATTTTATTATACATAAACTAACTGAATTATCCGGCTTCGCCGGTGAACAGTTTTTCCCGGTATGAGACGGGTTAAGGTGTGAAATGTATAATATTATCAAATACAATAAATAATAAAAGTTTCGATTCATTCATAAGTTCGATAACAGAAGCGTTACGTAGTCTGCCCTGAAAGTTACTTTCAAGTCATTATCGCTCTCTATTTCAACAGATCTACCGGCTGATAGTTGCCGAGCACATACGGTTGATCATCCAATGTTTGATTTTCGGGTGGCATAATAAATTATTGCAATATAATATAGTATATAAGCATAATTTCCAGTACTTTTTGATAGATGAGTCGCCAAACATAGTTTAGTTGTGTGTTTATTTCCTATTTAATTCGAATTTATGACATTTTTGTTTCCACGCAACTGAAACAATTTCTTCTTTTGTTTATGGGTTATATAGTGATACAAATTAAATAGAAAATACAATATTTAGGTCCCCAAACTCTACTGGTCGGGTCGAAGATTTCAATAGCCAAAAGCCTGCCCCTGGCAACGCTTATCATTTTGCGAAATGCCGCGTAAAAGTCGGCCCAGTAGTTACTGAGTCTATTAATCTCAGATATACCTGCGGCCCACCACATATTACGAATTGACGGTGAATGCTATAATAAATTTACTTAAACTAAACATTTTTTTAAAAAATCCTTTCTGACTGCACATCTAAAGCATTAAAGGAACCACTATTCCAAATTTCAAGTTCATACGTTTTGTAGTTTTTGAAAAGTTGCGATGTGTGAGTGAGTATTACCACTGAGTTTACCTTTGAATTTTATATATATATAAATTATTCGTTATCTGTTCTTACAATTCGTTGCTATGGTCATCAATACTAATATTTATCATTTTTATTTATTTTAGATTTTGAGCGAAACAAGAAATGTATTGAATTCTACAATTTATTTTTTTGTCTGTATTCCATAAAAAACAGTGTTCCAATCATTACACGCTTCAACATTTTTCGGTAGTAAATTGCATCAAATTGGTACTTTAAAGGTCATTTTTTGAATTTTTAGTTTCTTCAATAAACGCGTAAAAAAATTACGGAAAAATGGTAAAAACACAATTTTATTTTATTAAAATCGAATATTGTTTTTCGTTCTAATTCCGTAAATTATGGTGCTAAAATCTTGAAGTTTTCATATAAAATATATTTAAATACAAATTAACTTGAAAAGTTTCGACATTTTTTCTGAAATTTTTATTTATAGTAATTTTCAATTTTGAAGGTTTTTTGTCAAAGAGTTAATTTTAGGTTTGAGACTTGAAAATTGTGAACAATGTTAAAATTACGTCATTCTAGCTATATTCACAAATCTCAATTCAAAAAGTCGGTACACACTAATTTTTTTTAATAGTAATTTAAATTTGTTGACAAAATGTTTAATATAAAATTAAAAAATTCATAAATTATTTTTACTTCAAAATTAATTATATAATATAATAAACAACATTAAAACAATTTGTTTAAGTGACTATACTTATGTATAGAAACCATTATTTTTTATTCAAAGGATACTACAAACCCATTATAGCGGTATTAAAATATGTGCACGGTCTATAACTATAACTTCTCTCTTAGTAATGCTCTACATGGTCTGGTTCGGTCAGTCCGAAAGAATAAAAATTAGTCAAAGGCTCGGTTTAGTTCAATTCAATCGATTTTGAAAAAAATCGGTCCGGTTCTTCTAAAATAATTATCTCAGTTTGGTCCGGTCCGATCCAGTCCAGTCCGGTCTGGTCTGATCCTTTTTGATTTAATAATATTTTATTCTGAGATATTATTTTGTTCCAGATGTAAATATTGGTGACAGGTCAAAATATCTCCAATTAAAATATCTACAGTCAAAAATATCTCCGGTCAATAATATCTCTAGTTACAAATTTATCCGGTCAAATTATTTTCAATCAAAATTATATATATTTTTTTCTTCATTATAGTATTATACTGTATTAATAAATAATTAAATAATACTTAATTATATTAATTATTATTCAAATTTTAAAGGGAGAGAATAGACAATTTTAAATAATATACGAGTAAATGTATAAGGCGTTCAAACACGATCAAACACAAGAGATAGAGTATTTAAGAGCTAAATCATATCACATTAAGTATTGATTATTTTAATTTTATTATCAATATATACATTTTTAATTTAAATATAACATACCATATTAGGTATTAAATTTTATTATAATTATTTTTACGATTTAATATCGCTTTAAACATTTTATAACATTAATATTGCAAATTTGAATAGAAAACTTATTTTAAAATTAAAATATTTTACTTCAAATATATTTAACCAGAAATATTTTGACCGGAGATATATTTTACAGGAGATATCTTGACGGAGATATTTTGACAGAAATATTTTGACTTGTAACCGTAAATATACGTATTGATTTATAATTTTAGTGGGAATTGTTATCATATTTTATAAATATTTCAGATTTGTTCCCAATTCCTCGTGATTTCGCTTTACAACAAGTGCACTGAGTACTGGGTTTAACATCTCGGTGAATGAAAATATTACAAACTATAAGATATAATAACAAAACATATTATTATATCGTTTAAATACTGGTATCATTAATATTATTGTTCGAATCTTCATAGCAGTGGCGTACCTATTTACAGAGTATTCACCGGGTTCAATCACCAATGAGCTAAAAGAGAAAAAATTACGAAGGATTTTTTACCGTTTGTTGTATTATTATCTATTATGCTATAAATTATAATTAATATTCTCGATGAGATCAACCCAATAATCTTGAACTACATGTCCCACTTACCATTTATGTTTTTTTTACTTAATTTTTATAAATTTTTACTAATTCGTTCTGTAGTATTACGAATTTATATGATAACAATTATGTTGCATTATAATATCAGCAAATGGCGAGTAACGTAAATAGTGAACATAACAATAAACAAATAAATATGATAATTGATAACATTTTATTCAGGGCCGTCCTAAAAAAATATTTATGGGGGGGGGGGAGGAAATGTCTTAAAAATACCAAAGAAATACATATTTGTAATGTAAATAAATAAAAAATAAAGTCTTCAACATTTTCCTGATTTTGCCGACTACCTGCCGAATACTTTGTAGTTTTACAACTAAATTCCAAAATACTTCCATTAAAACGTAAAAAAAAAAATACTAACCTTTTGCTTTTACAGACCGGACTTCATTTTGCTGACTGTTTTCCTGAATATATTGTTTCTACAAAAATGCTGTTATGTTATGAAAAATTTAATAACTATTAACAAAATGTGCATTTTTCGTATATATTTACAAACAAATTTACGTTTTCATTTTATGGGGGCCCTGGTATGTTTTTATTATTTGTATAATTATGTTTAAACCTAATTGGGTTTATAGCGAAATATAATTTAATATATTTTAGTTTAATTTCAATAACCTGAAAATTGTTGAACGCCGTTCATGCATGTTCACTTTCTATTTGACAGATACGAGTGGCGTTTGTGTGTCGGTCACATAATATAAACGTGAACTCATGAATTGGTATTCTATTTTACGTTTATTGTACATCCGTCTGTTCTTACAATTCGTTGCCATGGTTAACAATATCAATACAATTACTATTTTTATTCGTTTTGTTGGTCTTAGGTTTATACAAATAATTATAGTAGGAAATGAAATTTTTTTAAATTGTTTACGGAATTGATGTTCTAGATACTCTGTGTAGAAATGAAAAAAGTCGAAAAATGACAATATGTTCACATTATATTATATATTAGTAAGAAGGCTTTTATACGTTATCAATTCCAAAAAGCCAAAAAATTCGGTAAACATTTGTATATAAATATCCTGTTCAACAACATACTACAGATTTTCAAATATTTCGACTTCCTGTAGATAGCAACTTATAAAATGACACCTGTTGTATGTTTCTACACAATGTATTTATTATAAAACGTCGTACTTCAGATATTGTTAGTTTCCAATAACTAATATCGTTTTTTATTTTATTTGCGGAGAAAAATAAGATTACAGTTTATGTTCCATATATTTAAAATTCATAGGTAATAACTAACAATAGGCCTACAGTGAAATCTAAACTATGACATTCTAAACATAAATTTAGACACCTACATCCCCGTCGCATTCGTCGCAATCAGTTACCAAAACGATAGATATTATTCGTTTTATATTTTACGTATTATTTTACTACGTTCGTATACATTCTTACAATAATTCGTTGTCATCGTTATCAATAACAATACTAACATTTTGATGACGGAGATGAGAGTTATTTATAAGTAAATAATTTAAAAACAAGTTCTCGTCGATTAATTATTAAATTGTATTGTTCACATAAAATCACACACACACACACACATGAATTAAACATAATCAAGTCCACGATAAAGTTAAAAAATATATACAAGACTTGAAAATAATTAAATTAGTCTAAGACGAAAAATACAAAATATTCGCAAGTATTAAAAAAACTACGGAAATATAACTAAGTCCCGGAGAGGTGTAATTTCGAAAAACCGTCGAGCGTGAAGACTACTTACCTACTATAGCTAGTGGCATAGGTCGGCTGTCTTGATCCGGACCCTCTTTTATATGCTCAACCAGTGCCGTATCTAAGGGGGGGGGGGAGGCGAACCGGGGCACTTGCCATTATGACGGGGCGCAAAATGTAAAAATATTTAAACTTTTGGTCCCGTTTTTGATCCCATTGATCATTTAATTTTTAAAAGGAATTTTTTTTTTTTGCTTATTAAAATTTAATAACAGACGTTACAATTATTTTTTGCCCCGGGCCACAAATTCTCTAGATCCATCCGGCACTGTGCTCAACCTACACTTTTCGGCGTAACTCTTTCCAAACTATAAATGGTCCCTCTTTTCCTCTGCTAGTGATCAATTCCTGCGTTTTTCAGTGGCGGACTTTCAACAAGTCCACAATAACTTATCATTGTGTCAGAATTTCGGTACACAGTCGTACACAGTTTTTGTGCATATCGTTTGACAGGTTGTTTTCTCGGTAGCGCATAATTTTATTATTATATAACCTTAGGGTCGGAGTCTGCGAATCTGCGTTAGCTAGTTATGGATGGGTCGTAATATATACGTACGTATATACCTATATATATGCATGTTTGAATTATTTATTATGAACCTCACACAACCTATTTGTCCGATGATCGTCGTTTTTATTGTCAATGTTAGGTTTATATTATTTTATATACCGGTGAGCTGCAACGGGAATTTTTTATCGGGGTGGATGAATATATATTTTTTACAAAGTTTACATCCAACCTCAAACCATTAAAGTTTACCAACTAACACTTATACAATAATATAAAATAGAACACGTTATTAAAATTATTAAAACTTTATTTGAATTTTACAGTAAAATATCTATCACGAAAACACTATAAAGGCAAAAAATTGAAAAAAAAAAAAGTCAAGGGGGATCTATCCCCATACTCCCTCACCACCGTGTACGCCACTGTTATATAATATTAATACCTTGCTTTTTTTTTTTTTTTAAGTATCATTATTACTTACACGTATTCGTTTTTAACGAGAGATCTATATCAATGACATCGTGACATTTTTATTTGTAGTACGTGTTATTTTTATGTACTTCGTAACATACCTACTTATAATTTTGGATTAAATCTTTATTGTGATGGACGTTCAGGTTATCACGGAACGTTACAGTAGGTTAAAGTTAAACAAATTATTTATGGAAATTGGAATTGGAGATTATTTTTTGGAAACTTGTTTTTTTTTTTTTTATACAATCGTTTATATTTGTGTAAAAATTTTTCGGATCTAACACGTGCGAATCTTTAAATGTCGTTTTCAATGAATAGTAGTTATCGATGCTCTAATTTTTAGGTCATTTTTCGATTTTTCATGAATAATTTTTTTTTGAATTTATTCCTGATATCGGAAGTTGATAGCTTCCAACCTCTATAAATGAATTGGGACATTGAAAATAGATTATACAAAAATAAAGACGATTTACTGTTGTATATCAGCAAAGGAAATGGAAGTAACTGTAAATTATGTTTGTATGTAATAATGTACAGATGCGATAACGACAAGTACGAACTTGTTGAGAATTACGATCGCGTGTTCGAATTTTCAGGGATAATGAGACTGGTGAGTTGATATTTTTTTATTTAGTTTTTATTATTTGTAAAAATATACCTATATATTGAATTTTTAAGAGTATATAATTAGTGAATACTGAATATTGCCGGTGACATCATTATGGACAGTAAAATGTTTGGACATTGCTTCGTGCCCATCGAATATATGGCCGACGAAGAATTAAGGATTTTACGCGATGAAAGAAATCCGATATCTCTGGGAAACCAGAACTTGTTCAACTACTCTACTAGGTTATTTCGGTTGTCCAACAAACTCTATTTGGAATCAGTGGACGGTATCAGAGAATTGCCACATGCATCGAGAGGTTCGGCCCTAGCTCTCGTTGATATCTATCGGTCGTATATGGCCGCTATCCAGTCCAGTCATACATACTCCGCCAAAACTACCGTATCGAAATAGAAAAAAATCTTTATAAGATTCTATTGCATGTATATTAAAACCATCCAGTATTTATTTAGTACGAGTATACCCGCCAAATTAAAATAGAATACAATATAAATAGTAAAATGAGGTAACTTTGCACCAAATTATTAGTATTTTTTTAACCTAAAACATGCACTGTCACTATTATTTTTACTGTCGTTATTATAAAACATTACAAATTATACAGACTTTTCGGTATAAATATTAAGAATGAAATAAAGAATTCTCTGAAGCTGAAATTTGACAAAAAATTCATTTTTTAAATTTTGATGTAAAGTTATATATGGTGGAGTTACTATTTGCACCAATATAAAAAAACTCATCTAATTTCGGTAATAAATATTATTAGTCTGATGTTATATATACATGCTTAATCTTAAAAGTATAAAATATCTAAATCAAACAAAAAAATGCGAAACTTCAATTCAAGACTTAAAACCGGTAACCAGTTTTTATTTTTAAATCTAAGAAGCGGTCACCAGTAACCGGTAACCGAAAATTAATATTTTGGGGTTTAAAATTTACCGGTAATCGTTTTATGTCATTACCGGTAATTACAAAGGTACCGCTAACCCGTGTTGAAAGTAACAAAAAAAAAACCGCTAACCCTTTTCTAAGGTATAAAAAAAAATCAATATTTATATATATTATAGTATATTACATTATATTATTAATATTATTTGTTTTGTTTATCATGCTTTCATAATTTTTACTTAGTATTTTTAATTATAACAATTTAATTTTTATTTTATAGTAGGTACATATTTATATTATATACATATAATTTCATAATTTAATTTAAATTTAAGGTCATCACAATTTATTAAACATATTTTCTTCTCGTGAGAAACTTGTGATTTTTCAATACACAACTTTAATGCCAACAATAAGTAACTTTTTTAAGTGTGTAAAATAACACTTAAATGTGTTTACTGTTTAGTGGTCAGAATTTAAAAGAATAAAATTCTATAGTACTGTTGATCATTGAAAATAAACAAGTACCCACATTAATTATTGAAATAAATTACAATTGTATAGTAATTATTCGTAGAATATTAATTAATCTCTCGTAAATAAAATACTAATTATTCCCATGTTCATTCTGTGCTGCATTCTATACGACGTTAACACCATATCGAATACTGAACGGGTCTTATAACGAACTGGAAACAATACTATTATATTATTTACTTGACATATCAAATGTGCGATCACTGAGAATACACAGAAACCAATAATACAATATTTTACTGAGCATAATATCGACGGGTAAATGGCAAAAGGGATTAAGTTACATGTAGAAACTGACCGTAGTCTAAGCGTTCGAATGAACGACCGTTAGCGTTCGTCTGACCATTTTGTAATGAGATATTTAATTTTAATTTTTGATACAAGTAATAATTATTATTACAATTAATTAATTTACAGAAAAACCGAAAAAAATATTGACCATGGCTACAAAAATCGGGGCTAAGCGCCAAAAACGGGTAAGTTTTCATTAATTTTGTTGTATTTGTGATTAAAGAAAGACATGCTAATTTAATATTTTTATTGATAGGCCAACAAGTTAAAATAATAACGATAATTTGGTATGACAAAATACAAAAACCTTATTCTTAAAAAGCCCTAACGCTATATGTATTTCAAAATATATGAAAATTTGGTTTTAGCTCTCCTGGAAAATAATTAAACTGTCGCCAACCCCTTTCATCTTTTATCCGTCGATATAACGATATGACATTAAGTATTTTTGATTTAAACCGTTTTGTAATACTGAATTTTCATATTATACTCAACTTGCATTTTTGCATATTAAACAAGTCGTAATTAGATTAATTACAGAACTTCTTTCGTTCTAATTATTATTTTATTTTTAATATGTATTATTGATGTATAGTAAATTTATAAAAATATACTAAAAAAATATTTAGTATTATATTCAAATATAAAAATTAATTTGAATACTTTTATTTACACTTATACTTTACAAGGCTACTCCTATTACAATACTAACATTCTTATAGATATATATAAGATGTTGCCTGAACTGAACTCCTTAAAATGGTAAAATCCCAGTGCTTTTAGGAAAAGTTCATTTTCTTTATTTAGTTTAATTTTATAAATTATATTGTATTAGAATGTAATGTATTATTATTATTATTATTATTATTATTATTATGATGTTTATACATTGTTCTCTGTTACAGTAACGTATTTATAATATGTATACGATTATAAAATGTGTAAATAGCAAAATACCAAACAATCTAAAATAAAAGCTCTTTCAGAGAGCAAAGAGCCTGACCAAATTAATGGTACATAGGATATTCCGACTTTATTTCTGTAAATACATTTATACTGATCAGCCTTTTTTCCCCCCATTTTTTAGAAAGAAAAGTAAATAAATATTGACTTTTTAACATTAATTTTAACATACTTCTAATTACAATATCAAAAATGTTTTCCCACAATAATCTAAAAAAAAAGTCTATTTTTTTACATTATTAAAATAGACACATTCTAAATACCCTTAATTTTGTCAGGATTTTAGATCTAAATCACTAAAAACATATGCTACTTCCAACCGACTTTTATGTTGGTATATCATATTAAATATTTAAAATACATTATCCATGACGAAATATAATAATTATTATAATATTGTGGACTTATCACCAATTTTCAAAAATTACTTTTTTTTTACCCTATTTGCTATATTTTATTATCAATATCTACTATGTACTATTACAGTACTTATTCATGATAAAAAAAATAATTTGTCTGACTAATTATATTTTTGTGTCTAACTTTAGCGTGCATTACATCAATTGAATAAATAACCTTTTATATTTTATATTTACAAAAATCATGTTTATATTTAGATATTTAGACGCCTACAAATTGATTTTCAGATTGTTATTAGGTGTATATCCGAATTTATTCAAAGGTTGCTTATACCAATAACAAGTCCGAACTTTGCACCGTCGTGACGTACGATTTTTCCACATGAAAGGTTAACAATCAATCGACATTTACAAACATTTATGCAAAGTGTACAGTGAAAATATTATGGCCCTGAGGATGGACGAAAATTTCCCTGTAAAATTATCGTAAGTCATCCTCAACTTTCACAACCAACCAGTCCAAAATTCATGCATGGTCTTCATGACATTAGCACATCACATGATAGCGGTTCGAGAATCTATATTAATATCACTCATATTGACATTAAAACATTCTAATCCAGTAAAATTAAATCAAAAAATAATGTTTAGAAGAAATAGTTTACACATTTTTCAAATTTGGTATCTTGAGTACTCACCGAGCAAAAACCCGGGAGCTCAATTTCAACTGGTGGCAACAAATATGATTGAAAAACTACCCCTTACATTTGTATTTTGCACTTATCTCATAAACGGTTCGTTATTCAAAATATTTTATACTTACCAAAATTAAGACGAATTACATTTTGAACAAAATAATTTATACATAGTACTCTGCAAAAATTATACAGTTTGAATGGTAGAATGGTCGGTAGTAACTAATAGAGGTGAATTTATAAAATTATTTTTTCGTGTCCTGATTTTGTAAATAACTGCCAAACTAATAGATTGTCATTAAAATTTCTCATAACTGAATTTGTAGAGAATTAAACTCTTATTGTATTTAATTAATTTTTAATTATGAATTTTTTTTTTACATTAATATTTAATTCATATCCATTATATTATCCACTATTAGCCGATTATATGTAAATTTAAATTTTACAGTTTATTAGATAACTTTACTAGATAACATATTTACATAATATGAACTGAATTTCCTCTTCAACATTGCAATGTCATATAAAACTTCAAAAATTTTATATCGAAGAAATTTTCAAGGGGAAATTTCTGAAATTTAAAAACGTACATTTTACATATCTTATCAAGTTATCAATATTACCTGCTCAAGGCATAAAATTATAAATCATCAAACATTTTGTTGCGATGTTAGAAATCTGTTATTTTATTAAAGATATGACATTCGCAATGTTACTCTCTTATCACAACAAAATTAATATACCTAAATATAAACAAATAGTAAATTTTTAGAAATTTTAAAAATAGAAATTTTCAATTCCCTACTAACATCACTATCAATATCAATATGAATATTTTTGCAAGAGACCGGAAAATTGAACTACCTATTCTTAATTTCACATATTATGAAAAATGTTCTTAATTAGGTACGTACTTATTTTGATTAAGAATTTAATTTTATGTAAATTCAATGACAAATATTTTTAACAGGAAAGCTAGTCGTTCCACAGCTTACAACAAAATAATTTGGTTTTTTCTTTTAAATCTTGAATTATTTACAAAACTAGGACGTAAGAAACGAATTTTGTAAATTCACCCTCTCCTGCCGACCTTTCTACCCAAGCTGATGCTAAAAAATATTTGTGAGGGTCGAGGGAGTATCAGAGTTAGGTATAATCTTGTAAAAGACACTTTTAACATTGTATTTATTTAGAAATACAAGTACAAAGGTTAATAAAACAGTAATTAGGAACAAATACATATACTTGGTGTACATTTAAATACTCAATTAAACGGCTATAAATAATATATATATTTTTAAATGGTAATATTTTAATTTTTTCGACTTCCAATAAACTAAATCTTAACAATTATTTGATGTGATAAATAATTAGGTAATAAAATAATAGATAATAAAATTATTACAAAAACTGCATTCTTAGCTTTTACAACATTTTAAATATTAATATAGTTATTAACTATTTAGACAATAATAAAAGAGAAGCATTCATAAGCATTTATGTACGCATATATTATAATGCATCACATTCATTGATTTTTGATTTATTAGACGTGGCATGTATAAAGTACAGCTCATCAGGTATAAATATGGAATAACAGAACCTCTAGATTTTAGTTATTTGGTAATTTTATAAAAGTTAAAAATAAATTAGTACAAACTGAGGAAATTGTACAAAAGTAATAAGGAATATTTATGGCTTAGTATAATGTTATCTTAGAATATTCTGTATAATGTTTTTCATCAAAGGTATAATAATAATAATAAATATAATAATACGTATAGAACCATATACAGAAAAAATGAAATAAAATAATGATATTATAATATTGCCTTTGCCCTTTGGTCGACCATTTCAATACTTATATTGAATATTAATATTATATTGAAATTATTTTACATTAGGTATTACTTTATAATTTATAAAAGTAGTAGGAATATTTAAATAAAAGTATTTGCATTTCAAGTATAAATACCTATTAAATATTATTTAAAATACTCTATTTGAAATTTAGTTTGGTGGTTAATTATGGTGTTATAAATACTATAAAGGTATATAAATGTATTTATTTAATCGAATACTTTAAAAGACTGGTTAATTATGATCTTTTTTTATTTTTTGTTTATTACTTTACCGACTGACATATGACCTCAATTTCCCGACTGAAACTTAATTTTACCTATTAGATACTAAGAGAATCCTTTCATACTACCTCCACCCCCTATATTCAGCTATTTTTGATTTAAATTTGTATGTGGACATGAATGCGATTTGATGTAAATAAATGTGTAAACAAATTGATAGTTAATTTATAATTAGTTTAAATATAATTTGGTAGGAGGGAATGTGGGGCGAGGAGGGCGAAACTCTCACGGCTATTTTAATCGTACAAATTATCAGCCCCCCCCCCCCAAATTTCCATGGATTTCCGCTTATATTTCGAAACATCATGGCTGGCTTATAACTAGTATAGTAAATATTATATATTATTATATACTCGTATATTATATATATATATATTAGGGTATATATATATATATATTTGGCTTATATTATACCAGGGTGGGGCAGTGAAACGGGCGATTTAAAAATAACTCCGGAAAACTCTGTAATCAATGCGGGCATACTGATATTTTAAAATTACGTTCTACATTTCTAAGCATTTAGTAATCATGGATCGTTGGACGGCGCAACAACGTGCGTTCGCGGTAAAAAGCATTTTATTTAAATGGCTGTAGTTGCGCGATAGCACGGCGTGTTTTCCGAACTCATTTCGGCATTAATCGTAATCACCCAGTACCTTCGGCACACGCAATAAAATTGTGGGTGAACAATTTTGAACAGAGTGGCTCAACAAATAAAAAGAGAGGTGGAAGTAAAAAAAAAATTCGAACTCCAGAAAACATCGAACGAATAAGAGAATCGATTATAAGGAGCCCCCGTCGATCTGCTCGTCGTCAAAGTGCACAACTCCGATTAGCAAACCGAACCGTTAAGAGGGTCTTACATAATGGTCTTCATCATCATCCATACAAAATTCAAGTGGTTCAAGCTCTTAATGAAAATGATTATAGCAGTCGAAGACATTTTTTGTGAACATTTTTTGACCGTTATTAATGAAAATGATGATATTGTCCATAATTTATGGATGAGTGACGAGGATCATTTTCACCTGTCCGGATAAACAAAACTTTCGGTACTGGAGTGACATAAACCCTCGTGAACTTCATCAGAGACCTCTACATTCCTCCAAAGTAACGGTTTGGTGCGCTTTATCTTCTTTAGGGATCATAGGCCCGTCTTTTTTTCGAGAATGAACGTGGAGAGGCAGTCACCGTTAATTCAGAACGGTATTCACAGATGTTGCAAAATTTTTTTATTCCACAACTTGCTCAATATGGAGTAACTGGATATTTTCAACAAGATGGAGCTACGAGTCATACAGCTAGAGTGAGTATGAATATTCTGAAAGAATTGTTTCCGAACCGTGTAATTTCTCGAAATGGTGATATTCCTTGGCCGCCCCGATCGCCTGATTTAACAGCCTGTGATTTTTTTCTGTGGGGGTATATTAAAAATAAAGTATACCAAACAACACCGAGGACAATTGATGATCTCAAACAAAGAATACAAGAAGAGGTGACACAAATCTCTCGGGAAATGTTAAGAAATGTCATGTCCAGTTTTAAAAGACGCCTTGACGAATGCTTGCTTTGAAATGGATACCATCTTGTGGATATCATTCATAAAAATTGAATACAAAATTAACACTTTTTAAATGCTTTTTTAAATACTTTCAGATGGTATGAATAAATTTATTAAAAATAATCTTGTTGGTTTTTTTTTAGTTATTTTAAAATCGCCAGTTTCACTGCCCCACCCTGTATATATATATATATATTAAAATAATAAAAATATGTTATTATTTCAACAAATATTCGTTTGTTATTGCGTATTGTTAATACTGCCAATGACAGGTATTTGGTTCAGTGTAAGTACCCACTGAATGTCATTATCGTGATTGTCAGCGACAGGTGGCATATTTAAACACGTCAGAGCGATAACAACATCATATTATATAGTTCTCGTCATTGTGGGCGGAGGGGAAATCACACGTGTATAGAGTCATAGATACTGAAACCTTTAGATACATAAATTGGTAACTGGATAAAAGAAATATCATCCTCAAAATATTATTAACAGTCGAGTCGTTCACGGGCGTACGCAGTGTATAAAGCAGGTGTTGACTGCGATTACATAAATACGATACTATTAATCGGAGGTGCATAATATACCTAATTTTCCCACAGTCTTTCGAGCGGCGTGTAATGACGAAAAAAACACGTTATTTTCAAAACACACGCGTATTATTATAATATTATAATATTATATTTGTCGATACTTTTTTTTTTTTATCGTTTCCATCCGTGACTAATTAATTAGAAATCGAAATGGTCCGGAAAAAGACTACTGCTGCCAGTAACTATATATAGCTTATAACTACTATTAACATTAATAGCTATAACTATATATATATATATATATATATACGTATATTATTGTACGACACACTATTTTTAAGTAATATAGACGAAATAATTGTTAGGTTTTTGAACACGTCATAATATATTATATTATATGCGTTGTAAACAGTATACACGATTACGAGTAGAGTCGTTTACGTCGTATAATATGCTAATTTTTCTAATTTTTTCTCTTATTTCTCTCTTTTTTTTTTTTTTTTTCAAAAATAATTGTGAAAAAAAAAAGTGATTTTGCCGTATAATTACCGCGATAAGATTAGAATCGGGGTCTTAAAGAACAAAAATATAATTTTAAATCTTACTTGATTAATATATACGCGTATATATATAGATATCGTTAAATACCATACTGTTCAAACAGATAAATACAAAAATTATTGGTCGGTCGAATTATAAAGTTGTACCTATAACTACTAAATAAATATCCGACGAATTAAATGAAAATGGCTATTGGCCATTATATCAAGTGTTAAGCTTCAGTAGGTATTTACGATTTATTACTTGATTATGGTTAATCGACTGGTAAAACATGACTGAAAAAATGACATTACCTAGTAAATAATTTTACTGGATCATTTTAAGTCATTTAAAATAATCTAACGAAAAATCTAATTTATTTTATTTTTATATTCCTCCTCGAATTTCATCGAAAACCCAATGTGATTGTGAGGAATTATCGTCGTATACCTATTAATTATTATACTAATATTCCGAAAACCATTAATATAAAATTGCTAAAAATCACCAACTTGATGAACCTATCCCAATACCGATTTTGAATATCTTTCTAAAATTCAAATTTTACCGAAATTTTTATTTTTTAAATATAAACAATATCGTATTATTCAGCTCGTAGCTCAACTAAATTTTTAATATTTTTACTTTGAATAAATTTCGCTACGATTAAATCTTCGTGGGATATTCTGTGGTTCTTATACACAAGTCTCATTAGCACGGTCGTATATAGTGGCTAGCTAGTTTCATTCGATTCGGTCAATTGTTAATACTATATAATTTATCGAACATGCAATATTTTAATGCGATTATTATACATAAATATAATACGTTGGTCTTTGCAATCGTTATGGCCATATAATCGGGATTGAAAATCGGGTTTAGTGCGAGTGAAAATCCTAAATAATTGTTTTTTATATATAATATATATGTGTATGTGTGTGTGTGTGTGTGTGTGTGTGTGTGTGTATTACCTATTACTTACCTACCTACTTAAGCATACGATTTAAATGCGTAAACAATTAATTTGTTTCGCCGGACAATAATAACATTGTCGACCAGCGGCGGTATAATATAGTGATTATAATACTACTAAATACGTGTGTCAACGTTGTCTATTCATTCGTTATTTATCACGTTTTTATACAAACGAGCTCGTTGTACCTATGTCGTATATTCTGTCTACACGGGATCGTATAATTTAATACAATACGATACGCATATTAAAAATGTTATAAATTACCTTAATTAAGACAAAAAATGATAAGTAAATGCCTACACGAATCAAAAAAAAAAAAAACGTGTTGGACTTTGACGAGCCCGGGTCGTGTTTTTCCGATTCGCCGACACCCATTATTCCCAGTTTTCTGACTCCCAATTTACCAACACCATTCAATCGACAGCTCACTGAACCAAATATCATTGGTAGAATGAACAATATGCAATATTTTATTTAAATTAAATTAAATGAATATTTGTTGAAATACTGCAATTTTTATTATTTTAATGTATATATTGTTAAATTAATAAAAATGTGTTTACAATAACAAACTCATTTTGTAAATTTCACAAAATATATAAGTTATAATTTAATAAAAATAATTTGTAAGATTAATACACGTTTTATTATTATAATAAAATATGTTATTGAATTGAAAAAATATTTTGTTTAAACTGACTATTTTGATCAATAAATGGGCGTTTGTTCTACGAAGAAGAAAAAAAAGAAAGAAAGACAAAATATTTATAATTGAATTTACAAAGTATTTGTTAATTCAAATAAATTTGTATTAAATTAGACAATTTTTACCCAAGACATTGATAAAATATATTGTTAAATCAATAATACGTTTTGTTATTTTACTGTTAAGTTAATAAATATTTTATTTCTAAATCAACTAACATTTTTGATTAGACGTAGGTATATTAACAACCATATTATTAAATTAATTTATATTTTTATTGAAATCACAGGTATATTTGGTTCAGTGCTCGTTACGCGTTATTTAATTTAACTTCTTATATATACTATCCTATAAATATCTCTCAAACTTCAAATTTAATTTACCAATAAATCATATTTATTCAAAATATTCAAAGTCAATATAATCACCATGAATATTCTATCCGATGAGCCATCGGGTTTTAAATTTAGAAAAAATGAACTACGGAAGAATGTTTATTTTATAAGATATTATAATAAAAAATAAATTGAACTTGAATCAAAATAATCTAAACTAAATAATTGAGTATTCAATAGGTAAAATCAATTAATAATGCTTTTAATACTACAGTTGTCGACGATTTAGGACTGTTTTTTTTTTTTTTGTAAATTACTTAAACCGGTTTTCTTGTCGGAAATTTGGAGTCGGCGAACTAGGAATGAACCGACTTGGCCAAGGGTCGGTTAGTAATTTATTCGGTTAGTGACAATATGATTTTTTTTTTTTTTTTTAAATGTCATTCATCTTATTGATAACGTAATGTATGTACGACAGTACCAAATATGTAGAATATTATCATAATATATAAATAAATATTTTTAATTATACTAATATACTAGTATACTACACATCAGTCTGTATAATTTCTAAAGAAAATTTATTGTGGTGTATTTACGACATCTTAATTTTCTAAAACATTATTAGCGTATGATTGTAATTATTATAGTTCTGATTTGTTTTTGTTTCTTTTTAGAATATTATTTTATGGTATAAAATATATATCTAAAAGAAAGAGGTACTTACTCTATTTCCCTATGCTTCTCTCCAATCTAAGCACTGAATATCTACGATATCTTGTATGATAACTCGACAATAAATATGTGCACTATCTAAGTACTAAGAACATAAAATATCAAGTTTTCATGTAATATTATTAATGATACTGCTTATGAGTTCAATTTTATTGAAGTTTTTTTGTAGAAAAAATATACTTTTATGTCTCAAAGTTAAATTTAAAAATATCGTAACCATAGGTATATGAAAATTCAACTAATTCCTAAAGGAAATATTAATAAACGAAAAATCATGCACTAGAGATAAGGTAACCCGAGTGATATAAATGTAGTTACTTGCATTTATCGTATTTAGCATCTGATGCAATCTTAATGTATTTAAAGCATTTTTGTCTAGTTCATATGAAAGCTACTGCATTACCGACTAGCAAAGAAGTTGTAAATATATATTTAATTTATAAAGTATTTATAATGTAAGATATATAGGTATATTATAATTTTATAGTGAAAAAGCAGTAATTTCCTAACCTTCTGACAATTATTATCATTATGATTTGTTTATCTATCTAATACTAAAACATTTTTTAAATTCTTGAAACCTTCTTTTTACTAGTTCAAACGTAAAATATACTAATAATAATAATAATAATAATAATAATAATATATATTAAGAGGATGTTACATTCGCATTTGTTGTCTCTGTCTATCTAACAAATAATATAGCAAAATCACACTATGGAGAATTGAAATTTTGGCGTTTAGGTTAAATTTAGAGTATAAACATCACCTGTTACAAAATTTAAAGCGAGGAATATTTACGAGTGAACCTCATGGGCATTTTATAAAATATCGTCTGACGAAAAAGTTAAAGCTATTTAAAAATATCAAAAACTAAAAATGCCGTAACTTTTTCTTCTGACAATATTTTACAAAAAGCCCATGAGGTTCACTCGAAATTATTTTTCTCGTTAAATTTGATAATAGGTGTTTAAGCTCTAAATCTAACCAAAATGCCATAATTTTAATTTTGCGTTGTATAATATTGCTATTATATGGCCAATTAGATGGACGGAGACAGAAAATGCGGGTATGGCATCCTCTAAACTACTAATAATATATATTATTTATTATGAAAAAAGTACATTTTCTCAACAATTAGATTTTTGCAGTTATACTACTTTTAGGACTATAGCTCATGGCTGCAGTTTTATAATAATATAATATATATGTATATTATACATATTCGTAGGAAAAAATGGAAACTATGTGTAAAAAAAAGATGTCGTTCAGCTTGGCGATTGCAGTAAAAAAAAAAAAAAAAAACCAAAAAAAAAAACAATTGTGGGCATTATGTCATTATTATTTATTACCTACTATAATTTCACGTATCAACATGACCTATGTGGATCCGCTACGCCGATATTGGTATGTGCATAATATGTATAATGTCATAATGATGTTTGTGGATAATTTTACGCGCCATTGCAGTGGGTAACAGATGTATAAATAATTACTGTTATGTTTTTTCATTATTATTATTATTTATTTCACCCTCAAAGCATAAAAATATTTAAAATATAATGAATATAATGAACGAAAGAACGAATAATAGTTTCTCCGCCACCGTAGGGAAATATGGAGCAAGGCCGTAAGACAGAACGAAAATCTTCCTAAAAAATCACGGATCTAAAATAATTAAAATGTATTTATTAACTTTCATTCTAGATATATATCTTTTATATTTTTTTTTTAAAGGTCTGTAATTATCGGTTTTCACCCACTATCGGGGTGCAAATCAAAATCAAAATTAGGTAAAAACGATTCAATGTATTTGAGTAAATATTATAGGTATCTACCTATTAGGTATATACTTATTGAATCAGGATTAGGAACCGAATTATAAAGAACTGGTTGTGAAACCGGTTATTTCACTTTTGAAGTACCAAAACCTGAAACAGAACTTAATATTTGAATTATATGGAGAACCCAGAGTAAGTATGGAAGCTATACCAGCCCACCAAGTTTTAGGATTTATAATACCGGCTTACAACTGTGTAACTGATCCGACTTATTCGGGTCTCGAAGAACCCTTAAAGGAATCTGAATTCTTATTATAAAAATAAAAATATCCGCTTATTTTTTGGTTCTTAACCATTTTACTTTTTTACTTTTCAAATTACAAATTTTGTATACTACGGTTTCTAACTGCTAATTATGTAGTTATATACAAACATTTGATGACAAATTACGATATTATATAGTAGAGAATATACAGAGTGTATGATATAATAAAAAGAACGGAGACGAGAGATAGAATTGATGACTTTGGTGTTACGTTTAATAAAAGTATTTTAGTGCTCTACCGACGGTAACATCAAATTGATTGAATTGAAATCAAATTGAAATGATTAACAAAAAAATATAAATAAATATGATTAGAAATGGAGTTAACAATCAAACAAAAGAGAAGTGAACTCAAATGACCACCCCCTAGAGTTATACTTGAAAACATTCCAAAAAACTTAGAAGTTCTATTATTAACATAAGAAAATTGTGATCTGCCAGTTAAGTATGAAGTATGCTATTATAAAAGTGGTTTGCTAATGCCAAATAATTCAAGTTCTCTGATAAATAAACTGTTCCCAATTTACCTAGTCTAAACTCTAAACCTATATTGCTGTTGAATAAAGATATGATTTAAGCTTCGTTTAATGTCACAGTAGACTAAGGATTAAAAAATGATGGCCTACTCAATTATGCAGCGCATTTAAGTAAAACTATTTGAATATTGGTTAAATATTAGAATATAATATATTATATTTAAAATACTTTTCAAAAAGAGCTTTTATGGTATCAAATTAATTTTAGTTGGTACTTAAAAGATGTACATTTTTGATTACCCCACCCAAAAACAAATTAAACTGAAGCTTCATTCGGATTCCTTTTTTTTTTTTGTCGAAAGAAATAATTTATCATTACTTTAAAATTCAATACCAAAAGTGTCTTATCCGATTAGTAAAGGGTACCCACCCCAACGACATACTAATTGCAATAGTTTATCATTGATTCTAAATGCCATACATCTACCAAGAGTGTCCTGTCTGAAAATAAAATTACAAATTCTGGATTTGTGATTACCAAAAATTACGAGTAAATTACAAGAATAACTGTTGAAACGGGTTAGAAGTTTCGTAGTTAATTTTGTTAATACCGGGTGCTGGAATATTATACTTACTCTGGCATTTGGAAATAAGAAAAAACCGTTTTTGGCGATTAAAAAATAAGCTACATATTATTCCAGATTTGTGATGACGAAAAATTGCGAATTACTTTAGTAAGAAATTCATGACTTATTTTTTGAGGACGAATTTTGAACTTGTGGTACTACGGTAAGTGACCTTCGTAATACGAATTTATTAAAAGTACCTTAAGTATATTTATAGTAATTACTTATAGTTGTATAGAGAAAAAACCCGATTTTTTTACGATACTTAAAATGTGTACCACTTACAAATCAATATATTCTAACCGAATAATTGAAAATAATCGAAAATAATTATATTTTATATTTTTTAAATAAAATACAATTCAAGATATGGGTCGCGCATAATGCATAATATATGTACGGGATCCACATATTTAAATCCGAAACTTCAAACCGGAAAAAAAATTGAAACCGTTTCGAAACCTGAAAACATAAAACCGGAAAAAATCAAAATAATTTTTAAACCCAAAACGTAAATATTTTAACCCGTTTTGACTCCCCGAAAAGAAAAACGATAAATAAATGCCTAATAGCCAAAATGTGCAAAATACAATTTAATTACAATCGTTTGGAATTAAGTACACCATAAAATAGTAATATAATATATATATATTATAGTACTGTATAGTATGCATACCTACTATGAAACATATTTCTAAATCACTTGGTAGTCGTCGCTATGACTTAATATGCCTACTTAAGGGGAAGTGATACCCCACCTCCCCACCCCGATTTCTAGTGTAAAGACATGTGTACGTCGAATAACGATAATTCGTTTCACGGTGGCTTAAGAATATAAATACCTATTATATAATCGAAGGTTGATAATATTTTGGAAGGAATGACATATTCTTTTCATCAAATAATGTCTATATTACAGCCGTTTAGAAAAATAAAAAAAAGTATATGATTTTTGAATGTTACATATTGTATGCTAAATATTTAGCTTATTGAAAAAAAGACAAAAAAAAAATGACATTCCCTCTAAAATTTTGTCAACTTTCGATTTTATAAGAAGGATTTTGCTCTTAAACCACTAGAAAACGAGTAATCGTAAATTTTCGTTGGAATTTTTTTTGTTTTAAACAAATATCGCAATTACACATCAATAAAAAAGGTATTGATACAAGACTATTTTGAAATTAATTAAAAAAATATATTTAAATACATTAAAATTGTTGGATTTTCATTCTTCTTAAAATTTCAGGAAAATTGCCTATACAAAACCCCTTAAAATTTGGGTGTATGACGCTATAAATTACAAACCCTAATTAGTATTGCAGGGAATGTTCTTTTTATAAACAAATTATAATATTATTCATAAGGTCTCATTCTTTTTGAAAGATAAAAACTTGTTTCTAACTTCTGTTCCTTATTTTTCGTTCCCTCTTTGGTATCTTTTAATATTAGAGTTTGTAAATGTATTTTCTCAATTTTAACTTTAAACTTACTTTACGAGTAGGTATCAAATTAATTTTTCGTTCAAACTGTATAAGTTTAATAATATCGGCATATTACGGAATAATATTTTTAATTGTCAACGACTTACCCATAATATCGGTCAAGAGCCCGGGATTTTTCTGTGATGGTGCTAGTGCTTGGGGGGAGGGATTTTTTTAAATAAAAAATTGTGTTTTTTTTTTTGGAAATTATGGGAAAATAATCTATATTGCTTAATAATTATATTTACAGGTAGCATATTATATTATATAGTACTTATATACTTAGATATAGAACGATATACCAGCTGTTATAATATCCGACGACGCGATAGGAGTTGAAAAATAAGGGAGACCGGTAAGAGTTTGAATAAACAATGATTAGAATCAATTATGTTAGAAAAAGCAAATTTCGAAAATGCACTCGTTTGAATCTGTTTTAATTTAAATCTTCGTTTGTTGATATGACAATACGTAGAAACTTCAAAAATTGAATCACATTTTTTTTTTTTATTTACAATATTTTGAACAAGCAATTATTTGAATAAACAATAACTAGAATTGATCATATTTGAAAAAGCAAATTTTGAAGGAACACACGTTTGAATTTCTTTCACTTGAAACTTCATTTCGTGATACGAAATTTTACGGAAACTTGAAAAGTTTGAATAATGGAAATTCTTGAATCGGTCATATATGAAAAAACTAATTTTGAAAATACATGCTGTGGCGTGTTCCATGCGTACAAATTTGAAATGCTCAAAATACTTTATTATCTCTGCTGGTTATCATTGCTTTATTTACTTTTTGTACTTTATTTCAATGATAACTTGCACGGTGTGCATTTTAAAGGATACTGAACTAACAAAATGTATTCCGATGGAAAGGATGTGTTCCCATCGATAATCGGGCCACAGTCATAGTGAAACCATAAAGTGAAATCGGAGAGATTTATAGTTCGTCCATCATGTTAAGTACTTAGTGGCGAATCCGTGATAATATTCGCGATAACAACTGTGGTCTACCAAAATATCTAATCAAAATAAAACCATTTCAAACTTTGTCGATTCATGAACACGTCAATTGCTAAAAACATTATCGATGATTTTCAAAGTTTTTCCATGCGTTCAAAAATAGAAAAACGCGAAAAAATATATTGCTTCGACGACGTGAAAACAAAAAAATAAATAAAAAAAATCGACCGCGGTATATAATAATAATAATAATAATGTAATAACCGGTCGGCGTCGTGCCGATCATGGATGTGTGTGTGTGTGTGTGTGTGTGTGTGTGTGTGTGTGTGTGTGTGTGTGCGTGTGTAATTGTGTGTGTAATTTTGTTACCGTGCGCGTGTAAATCGACCGTAAATTTGCTCGTGTGTCAGTGTGTGCGTGTTTCGCGTGCCTCGGCGACGACGGCGGCGACGGCGGCAATATTCTTAACACGCACGCCGCGCGCACTCAATACCACTACCGTATTATATTATTATTATTATTATAGTGGTCGCGCGGGCCGTGGGAACGCGCCGCCCGACCGCTTCACAAACCTTTTATTGTACTTTATTATATACATATTGTGTACAGGTATATCCCGTACAGTGTACATATATATATATATATATTATTATTATTATTATTATAAATTATTATTATTATTATTATATTGTGTGCGCGGTTCCCTTCGCACTCTTCTTATACGTAATTTATATGTATTTTTTTTTTTTTTTTCTTACCTATATATAATAATAATAATACACGCTCGTGACGTCGTATGGCCGCGAGCGTGCACCCGTGTCGTATACAATAACACAATATATCTCGCGTGTGTGCCTGTGCCTGTGCCGGCGCGCGCGCGCGCGCGCGTATGGTCGCGAGCGGAACGTGCGGACGGCTCGTCTCGCGCCGCGATGGAGGTGGGAAACGTTATACCCCGCGAGGCGGCTCGCGTATACGTACATAACACAATATTACATACGTCGCGTCATCGTCAGTCACGCCGTCCATTGATATTATTTATTATCATCGTTATCATCGTCATCATCGTTATCATCGTCATCGTCATCGTTGTCATCATCGTCATCGTCATCATCGTTATTGTCATTCGCGTGTGTGCCTGTGCCGGCGCGCGCGCGCGCATGGTCCCGAGCGGAACGCGTGCGGACGGCTCGTCTTGGGTCGCGTCCGCGATAGAGATTGGAAACGTTATACGGTATAACGTAATTCGGTAATGCGGGACATTTTGGTGTCCCGAAGATTCTCCAGGGGACAACGGGACAGAAATACAAAAAAAAACGGGACGTATGGTTAGTACTTAGTACCTTAGTTATACCCAGGGATTGGAACCGAACCGAAAAGAACCGGTTCCGAACCCTAAAAACCCTTAAAATATTAGGAACCGGAACCAAACCGGAACCGTTATTAAATATTTTAAAAGAACCGAAACCGGAACCCGAACC
>JAIPRL010005071.1:0-34211 GCA_025469235.1 Pemphigus obesinymphae
CTCTACTGATCCATATTTTTGAAAAGTTCTTAGATTATGAACTACGCTCAAGGTGGGAATTGATAGTTGGTGACAAACATGCGCCAACAATTACTGAGTTTGTCACTTTTTTGCGAAATCACATTCGATCAGCCGAAATCTTTGGAAATACCACAACATGTCAAAATTATTTGTCCAACCAACAAGCTAAATCCACTTTGAAAAAACATCAGTCTTTTAGTTTAAAGCCACAGCCAAAGATGTTAACTACTTCAATAAATCAAACATTTGATGCGAAGTGCATTGTGTGCAACAAACCTCATTCAATTCGGAAGTGTCAATTCTTTCTAGGCAAAACTACACATGAACGTTTTCAGCTCGCAAAAAATGTAAAGTTATGTATAAATTGTCTTGGTTTGGGACACTTAGCGACAGTATGCCCGTCAAAATATCGATGTCAGACCTGCAACGGTTCACATCACTCTTTGCTTCATTTTGATGCAACCCTTACAAAAATCAACACCTCTATCATTACATCAGAACCAACTGAATCTCCTACTACGTCTACCACGTCTTTGATCGTAAGAGGACAATCACAAAAAATAGTTTGCTCTCGACTGTTTGTGTAAATATCCTTACGGCCAATGGACAACGTCATCGACTAAGAGCGCTCTTGGATAGCGGATCTCAAGCCAGTTTTATCACGGACAAGGCAATTCATACTCTGATGCTACCTCGTCACCATTTTTCTGTTAATATAAATAAGTTTGCAAGTACTTCTTCTTCACGTGTTCGTGGAAAATCTACTATTATTCTATCTCCACACACTCAGCTAACACCGACGTTCAGTCTTGATGTTCTAATTGTTCCTATCATAACTAGACCTTCACCATCAGTTTCAATAATTGCTGGCCAATGGGCACATATAAAAAATCTAAATTTGGCAGATCCATCGTACAATATTCCTGGATCAATTGACCTTCTATTGGGTGCTGATATTTTACCTTTGTTATTACGAAGCGGTCAACGTACAGGCAATCTGGGAGAACCGATGGCTATGGAAACAGTTTTTGGTTGGGTTCTGATGGGTGAAGTTAACATCGATACATCTGTCACTTCTCTATGTTTATCAGTTTCTGGACCAATTGATGTAGCACTCAAGAAGTTCTGGGAACTCGAGGAATTACCAATTATTCATCATGTGAGTCCCGATGATACCATTGCAGAAGAAATCTACAGGAAGACGACTACTCGACTGAGTTCTGGTCGTTTTATGGTTAATATTCCATTCCGAACGCCCCATCCTATGTTAGGAGACTCCAAATCAATAGCACTTCAACGGTTTAAAGCCCTGGAGATGAAGCTTATGCGTAATAAAAATCTTCGTCAACAATATGTTGAGTTTTTGAACGATTATTTAATCTCCGGTCATATGGAACTCATTCCCGTATCTGAAAGAAATAATCTTCTGAATTATTATATCCCGCATCATTGTGTGTTAAAACCTGAAAGTAGCACTACGAAACTTCATGTTGTGTTTAACGCTTCGTCACGCACCACAGCAGGTATGTCACTCAATGAGAGCATGTAAACTGGTCCGAAGCTCCAACCTGACATCCAAACTGTTTTTCTTCGAATCCGCTTATGGAAATATGTGTTCACAGCCGATATAAAGCAGATGTATCTGTAGATTCTTGTTAATCCCGAAGATAGAGACTATCAACGGATTTTATGGCGGTTCACTCCTACTTCGCCCATTGAAGAATATAGGTTATGTACGGTGACGTATGGATTATCAGCAGCTCCGTATCAAGCTCTTCGTACAATACGCGAATTAGCCACTGTTGATGGTCAATCGTGGCCAATAGCCGCGAATGTCTTACTAAATGACACGTTTGTGGACAATATCCTCACTGGTGCAAACTCTCTCCCAGATGCTCTCGAATGCCAGGCCCAACTGATAAAGCTGTGCTCTCTTGCTCAATTTGGGTTAAGAAAATGGGCCAGCAATTGCAAGGAAATATTAGGAGCTGTACTAGCAGCAAAATTACTCCACCTCGTTGTCAATGTCTATACTGTTCAGCTCAAAATCGACGAACAACATGCGTGGACTGACTCTACCACTGCTCTAGCGTGGATACGATCATCGCCACACCGTTGGGCAACTTTCATCGCCAATCGATGTAGCCAAATCCAAGAACTAACATGTCCATCAATTTGGCGTCATGTTCCTACCTTACAAAATCCGGTTGACTGTGCTTCTCGAGGCTTATTCCCTTCTGAACTTGTCAATCATCCATTATGGTGGACCGGTCCCTAATTTTTACTGAAACCTTGTAATCAGTGGCCAGAAACTATGATACCTCAACCCAATTCCATAGATCCTTTAACACGAACTGAAGCCCGACTTTCAACTGTGTTGACCGTTAATACAGATCGCTCGTTCTTGGAATTGCTCGACCGTATATCATCATATTCTAAAATTCTACGAGTTGTCGCTTATTGTTTACGTTTTTTTAAACGACAGTCGTCATTACCTCTTACTAAAATTATTAATGCAGACGAGACGTTCCGTGCGCAAACTAGACTAATTTACACCGTCCAACAAATGGTGTATATAGATGACATTGTACGTTTGACCAAAGGCTTGCGCTGCTCGAAGAAACTTCGCCCATTGGATCCATTCATTGATGACGCCGGGATGATCAGGGTGGGTGGTCGACTGAATAATGCAGACTTGCCTTATGTCCATAAACATCCATTGTTGTTACCGTCTCGTCACCGGCTAACTGATTTGTTAATCGACCATCATCATCATCGCTTAAAGCACCCTGGTCCTTTGGCCTTGCAGGCCGCTCTCCAACGTGAATTCTGGATTCACAACTACCTTATTAAGATTAATCTTCTTAAGGAAATGGCCAGTAATCATAATAAATGAATCTACATTTAATGATGTCCATATATCAGTTGTAATTGAAACATTTTCTGCATGAACCAACATTAAATATACTTTTGACCGTTTTTCATTATACTGGTATGGAATAATACTCCGAGCCAGAGTACGCCTATTAGGGATCTTGTACCTAGAGTAAATAATATAGTTTATATGGTTAATCAAAATTTGTCCTAAGTATTTGTTATTAATTTATTACCTAGAGTCCAATAGATGCACTAGATTTGTAAATCCGGTATTTTCAACAATAGAAATTGGTTGAAGATCCTCAGATATCATTTGTACTATACAATTAGTAAACTCTTACACTTGATTTTCTGAAGGGGCTCAAAATCTATTGAAAAATCCGGCATAGTTGCCAAATTAAAAATTTGAATATATATAATTTAATTAGACTATACTAAATTACTATTACTATTCTTGTGAAGAAATTATATATAATATTACTATATAGTTAAAAATTATATATTAGAATTTAAAAATTAATGAGAAATACATATAATTCATAACACAGTAGATGACTTCTAGTATTTTTATATTTCATATGTGGTACCATAATAAAAAAACTAGGTAAGAAAAAAATGTATAATTTAAGTTTTCAAGTCATATTTATTGAAATATTATTTAATTACTAAAATACACATAATTTTTAATCAAAAATATTCTATAACTAATATATAGTATATTAAAAATACACTAATTATTCACTAAAATATTACAAAATCATTAAATTTAGAATAAAATATCATAGAATTTTTTTACAAGAAAAACTACTCAAACATATTGTGCAACAAAAATAATATGAGATATACTTGTAAAAAAAATTTTTAATTCTATTTAAATTTGAAATTCTTTCTAGAGAACATTGTCTTTTTGTTTGTCTACAATATACTTATGTTAATCGTACAATATTGTTCTAAAGAAAAATTAATTTGTGAAATTTGAAAAATGTTTTTCTTGATAATAAAAAATCAATAGAAAAAAGTGCAAAATATTTCCTCCCCGGCGGGGAATTGAACCCCGGTCTCCCGCGTGACAGGCGGGGATACTTACCACTATACTACCGAGGACTATGAATTAAATCTGTGAAAGGTTGTCTATTTAAGCTAATAATCTTTAGCGTAAACCCACTTCTCATTTTTTTGGTTAATTCGTATAGCCAGACATTTTTATTGGATATATATTATGCGCCATAATATAAGTGTATATGTTCGTATACCTACGTATACTACTCATTACTTCGACCAATTATCATTTACGGTCTACAAACAAATTCGCAGTACCTATACTTAGGGCCGTTATTATATTACAATTAGAATTATTTATTATTATTTTTTCTTCATTACCTGATAGCTTATAAGAATAAAGAATTTATAACCATGTAGTTGTAGCAGCAGTAGGTAATTATGTTCTTTGATAGACTTAGTTTCTTATAGTTTAGAATTTGTTCTTAGGTAGCTGAATATTGTACGATTATTGTAAATTATTGTATGCTCTATTCACTTTGGGAATGGTACCGGGTGGCGATGAATCTTACATATTGTACATATTATTATACAAAAATAAATAATAATATATATTTAATTACACTAAATATGATGAATTGTATGTATCCCGGAAGATTAATTCAAAATTACTACCTATAATCTTTTCGTACCTATCGATTTTCCAAAATTTTAAATGTTTATAGAACGTCTTTAATATATCTACATCCTACACATAGTGAATTTGTAATTTATAAAAATTAACAATAGGTACACACATATACTTATATTTTTATGCAATTCTCCTGCTAATATAATCTATGCTAAACTAATCGAATACTTAAGTACCTACCTAATATAAAACATGTAGGTATCATAATATTAATTATTTTTAATATAAGATATTTAAAAAAATATATTATCAGCTTATATATTCTTATTATCTTATTACCTTATACTTAAATTACTTAATACCAAAGGATTTATTTAAATTTATTAAATTTATTTATAAATTATATTTAAAACAATATTATAGATAATGCAATATGAAACTATACCTATATTCATGGAAATACAGGGTACCTAATTCTTTTAATGTAATATTGGGTGGTACCGTCCAGTTCTGCGCTAAAAGATACATAGCAGCGGCGTACGCCATCTCAGAGCTATCAAAAAACCCATGTAATTCATACGTCGATTCGCAGCTTGCCATTGGTAATTGGTAATTGCCACTTGTTACTCGCACTTGTCCGATCAGTGGTAACTCATCGTGATAACACTTCCAAGCGTCCATCGCCTCTTATGGCAATGGATAATCCCATCAAACTCCAAGTGACTATAAATACTTCATGAGTTTTTTAAGTTGGGTGGTTACGGGTGCTAAAAGCCCAACAGGATCGTAAATACGTGCAAATTACGGATAAAATATCGCGTTTGCTAAACCGGATAAGATTAGTTTTGTACTGAAACAAAATACATTAATACATTACGATTGGGCTCCCATTTCAACCCAAGTACTTTAGTGAACTCAGCTTCATGTTCGCAACAGGTTGGTTTTGTCGATGTTCTGTGGATAAGGTTTCCAATACCTTTGTCGAGTTACTAGACCATTTTCGTAGTTCAAACTGTCCACTTTTAAAAACTTTTATGAGGTTTTGTTGAGTTTGAAGAGCACTTTCTATGCAGTCCGCGCCAATAGCGACATCGTCCACATACAAATCGTTACGTACCTATGACTCGTTGAACATCCTAGTATTCCTCTGCTTCATCGATGGCTTGCTGATATAGGGTTCTTATAGCTAAAAATGGTAATGATCGTTGACAAAAGGTCACAGTGTTAATTTTAAACATCTGAATGGGTTATGAAATCAGAAATCGGTAAAGAAGTCGCTGATATGGTCTATGTTTAGTAGTAACGATTTGTCTGAATATTTACTTAACATCAGCGGTGAACACAATGTAACCGGAATCTGATGATTATACCGAGTAGGTCCTGTTGTAATTTTCGCCCAAGAAAAAGTTTGTCATTAAGCGATTTTCCGTTCGAAGTAGTAGCTAAAGCATTGTATACAACTCGCATCTTTGTAGTAATATTATCTGGTTTAATCACAGCTTGATGTGGAGTGTAGTAATCCAGTTTCCGTTCAGGTATACCTGCTGGTATTGCTCTCATTTATGATCACTATGGAGGTAAACCTGCATGAAGGCAATGTATTGCTGACATAACTGCGGTAATTTCTCCAATCGTTATTCTAAGCGGTAAAATCAATTGAGGGCCATTTGACGAGACTGTCCCAGTTGTGGTGGTTTGCAGTTGAATGGTAAATGGACCACGTATCGACCGTCCGACTATTGTGTAGTTGTCTCACGATAAATTCTCTTGCATTCCTCTTCTACCAAGCTCGCTTTCGAAACATTTGGTAACTCTTCGATTTCCCAGAAAGGTTGTAATGCTAGGTCTACATTGTCTGAAACAGTTAACAAAGTAGTGATTCTTCGAAGATTGGTGATACTGGTGCACCCCATTACTGCCCAACCAAATACGATTTCGATACCAACTAGTTCACTTAGTGAATTTTCACGTTGCCCACTTCGAATAATGAAATGTCAGCGCCAAGCAGTACGTCTACTGGTAATGGTTCTTTGAAATTTGAATCGGCTAATTCTAGTCTTTTTAAATGCTCCCACTTTGCCTCTAGTAAATCCGGTAATTTATGTAACTACATACGCCTCAATTGACAGTTATGGTTCGTTGTATCTTACCGGACAAATAACCAGGTGTGCTCGAGCTTTTATCGTAGGTACTTTCACTCTATCTATGCCACGAACTACTAAATGATACTTCTATGGTACTACACCTATTAAATTACGAAAATGTTCGGTTACCTAGCTACATTCACTCGCAGAATCTAGTAAAGCTTGTGCTTTTTGATAACATCCATTGACGTCTTGTATGAGAATTTCTACGGTAGACATTAGGACTTGGGAGCATATCGGTAACTCATTTGCAGAAGAGGTAAGAAGTAAGGTAGTTGAAGTATCTTCAACATCTCTAGCATCCAAATGCAATAAAGAGTGATGGTGCTCTCCACATTCCATACACACCAATGTACTCTTGCAATACGTAGCCATATGTTCGCTAAAACATAAGTAACATTGTTTCAATTCTTTTATCCACTGATATCTTTTGTTTGCCAATTTGGACAATTAATGAGTAAATGGCCGGGTTTCGCCTTGCATACTTGGCACGAAAATGACCTTTTTTACTCATTTGACTTAATGTGTGTGCTTCTAGGGGCCTTTGTAATTTGATTACGTTGCATATAATGTTGTAATTTTGTTAGGTTTTATCGGTACCCTTTCACGTTCACTTGTATTGAACTGGCCAGCTTCTGCTTTTTTACAAAACTTAGTTAAAAATGTTACGAAGTCCTAGACGATTGGATCATCATTAGTATCGACTACTAATTCCCATTGGCCTCGTAGTATCGAACAGATATAACAATAATGGATCCAATTGGTCGACGGCATACTTCTGGGTTTTTAGAATTCCAACTGATTCAGTAATAGTATTCAACAAATGACGTATCGATTTTAAGTCACCAAGCATCTTTCTGAACCACCCAAAGCTGGTCAAAATGATCTTGTGCTATTGTTTGCTTATTTGAATACCACTTGTCCAAAATATTCAATGCTAGTTCGTAATTTTCATCACTGAGCATTAAATTATTTATTAGTTCCAATAGTTCGCCGTCTAGATACGCCTTTAAATAACTAAATTTAATGACTGGTTTGAAAACATCATTGTTATGAACTAATACGTTGTTAATACAATTGGTTGTGAAAACTTGTATACTCCTTTTGGTCTCCATTGAAGTGAGAAGTGGTAATTTTTCTACTGGTATATCGACGTAAGGAATTTTTTGCTCAAAATATTTTTGATTTAAACAAGCTTCGGTGCTTGTTTCTGGTAAATGCTCATCTGCGAAGATTTTACAGCCAATATATTTTTCCTCGAATTTGGCGTGTTCTTTTTTTGTATTTATTGCGTCCGGATGTACCCTTACATGGTTATCGTATAATGACGGTTAGATGTGTCCCGAAATCGTTCAATATACTTTCTAATGATGCATACATTATTTTAAACTTTGACTTCGGAATCTTCGACTGGTCGTTTGTAAGCGCTTCCCCGACATTGTGCACGCATTGTACCTTATACTGTGCGCCAACTAAGCGTTCTTTTGAGTCTTCATATACCCCCATTGTAGTGAAAGTACACGAACAAACTAAATTAATATATAAATTTGAATTATCTGTCTGTATAGTTATATATAGTTATATAATACATAATCTAACTGATTATTATTGTGTAGATATAATTATAATATATTTAATATGTATTACGCTAACGAACTCGTTGACCTATAATAACAACGGCTAATACGCGGATGCACGTTATTATCGCGGTGAGGTCCGAACGGTCGCGATGCGTCGTGTCGGTTCAAAGCAAAATACGACTTTATCTGAACAGGTGGCGCTCACGTTATCCGCTATTATGCAATTACTACTTGAAAGCGCATAGAGCACGGACCGACCGAAGGACCAGTGGCGGCAAGCCACACGATAAAAATATAAATAAATATGGGTTGCCTGAATATTTTCCCGGGTAGGCAACCCAACACACGTACCTTACAATTTTAGGATAATAACTCTTGTGTATAATAAAAATTCACGAAATTCAGTATCTTTCCAAAACTCAATATCATCTAGACATCTTGGTAGCAAATGAACTCGGATGGTACTGATTTTCTTAAATTAAATAGGCTAAACAAATAGAAACTTTTTCTCTGCTAACATTCTTACTAGCTGTTTCCCTTTAATCCAGAATTCTAGCAATGTTTTCACTATACCTTGAAATCCACAATGCATAAAATCTAAAACGACAGAGTTTATTATATGAATTTGCAGATTTATAATTGGATTGAATCCATCTTTGTGGTATTCAGAATTTGATTTTAATCTGAATAAAACATTTGTTCTTAATGGAGTTGATATATCTAAAAAGCAAACTTTATCTAAATAATCGCAATCAACTTCACAAGAAGTACAACCGAATTAACTATTATGATTTTTAACATTTAATAAAAATGTTTTAGCCAGTACATCAGCAACTATGTAATCCAATTCAAAGTTAATTTGTTTATTATTAATTTGAATGTCACAAAATATAATATTATTAAGTTCGTTGATCATTCACCAAAAGTCCTAGGTATTCATTTATATCACCAGGTTTACCTCTAAAACTGTGATTTGGGAAATTTTTTGGAAAAAATAGGTAAATTTACGAATGATAATAGAATAGGCCAAAACTAAGTTTTAAAATTTTTTGCCAAAGGTAAACCAACAATATTAAAATTTAATTTAATTGTAACATTATTAGAAATATAATTTATGTTTTATTAAATGCGGCTGCACAATATTACAAATACCTAAATCAAGATATCAACCATTTTTAATTTCTAAAATCTGTCTAACAACTTTATGTTTGTGAAATATTTTCCTTATATCTTTAGGTAGGTACTTTTAAGCCTGCTCATATGAAAATATTTTAATTTTTATTTACACACCTATGTGATACATTAAACTGCACAGTCCACTTTGGAATATGTTGGATTAAATCTTTGTTATTATCCTTCGTAGCATCATACATGTGACACACACTATCACTTATATCACAAACACTAATGGTAGTTACACACAGTTTATCATTCAAAAATAAGATGATTTCTTTAAAATGTTCCTAAAAATGTTTAAACTATTAGAATCTTCAATTTTTAATATAGGTCTATAGTAAAATAAAGTTAATGCTTACAATATAATTATTTTGGTAATATTTTGTATTGTTGGAGCACGTGGTTCAATATATGGATTCGATGAAATTTCATTGTATGCCTAAAAACAAATAACAATAATACCTATTTTTCTTTTTTCATTTAAAAAATATACTTGAAATGTTGACTCAATGTCTGAATTAGTCAATATTGCTTTATTTTTATTCACTAATTGTATTTTATCTCTAATATATCTATAAAATTGTTGCTTAGAAATATCTTCAATATCTTTAACTCTCTTGCAAATTTTTGGCAATACCAAAAATGAGAAATATAAATTATTAAATATCTATTTTCATTATTTATAATTTACAGGTCCATGGGGCCTTTTAAAACCATAAAAAAATATATATTTTTTTAAATATATATATAGGTATTTATTTATTATAAACATAGTATATATTGAGAACTATTTAGATATAAACAAGGGGAGTATTAACGATTGACACTTAATTTTTCAGTCAATATTTATTTTTATCAATATATTTAACATTTTATTTTATGCTATACTATATTTTTTTACTGTTTTAATTTTTTCAATAGTAACCTATATATTTTTAATCCTAAAATAAAATCTGATAGGTATCAAACACATATTATAAATAGAATTAATATAAAAAAAAAAAAAATGGAAATCAAAAATATTCAACATCTAAAATTAAAAATATGTTTACCTTCATTATCTATTCTATCACTATTGATTGATATCAAGTGTCTTTTTTTGGAATTATAAAATGTCATTATGCGTAGACTCTACCACTTGCTTGTGCTAAGCTTTACCAAAGTTTCCTAATACATAATACATATATAAAATAATTGTATTATGTTTTTATTATACTTATAAGTTATATACTATATAGAATGCCTGTAAAAAACATGAGATAAGGTAGGCTACAGAATAATACCTATATGTAATGTAGATAATTTAATAGATATTTTGAATATAAAATGGTTTTTTTAGGTAGATACCTACTGTATGTTTTATTACCATCAACTATTTAAATTTTGTGCTGCCAGGATTCCTCTAGATTTTGTGCACTTTGTAGTTCATCACTAGTTACTCTATGAGGAGGTCATTTGCAATATTGTACTATACTGGTAGACAATTTATTTGTTTTGGTTTCTAATAACCAATTGTTAAAGATCACACTGTAATTTTTTGTTTCGATGAATTGTATTGCCACCCACTTTGTGTTCATATGATTCTGTTAATCAATATTAATATAATAAATTTTAGGTAGAGATGAAATGTTTTTAAATTTATTTAGTCTTAATTATTTAAATATGTATAAAAGCTTGGACGACTAGCAAACATCTCTGTATTCAATAGAACATGCGGTCAACAGAAATTTTCCTCCCTAACTTGGTGATAAATTTTTCCTCAGACGAAATCATTGTGTTTTTTTAAACTGCAAATATATGTGACAATAATATTTATTATTTTAATCATTAAACACTTAATTTAAAAATAATATTTAAGTAGGTAGTTACTTAATTATTTTTTTCCTGTTCATTTTTCTAATTAATTTTCCTAGACCCACTATTACACTATTAAATACAGGTAGTTAGGTACCTACATTTAAAATTGATTATTATATAATTTTTTAAAGTACCGAAGTGTTAATTGAATAAAATAATAATCTATAAAACTGCCTATTTAAATATCATTGTAATATATATTTAAATTAAAAAATACACAATGCTTTTGTCCAGGGAAAAATTATTATCAATGAGCGGGGAAGGGTCTACAACTTCTCGCTACCGACACATATACACAAAATAACTGTTTGAGAATTTTTGCCGAGTTATTATTTTTATTAAATTAATAATACTACTATCATGTCGATAATGATATTTACTGATTTAAAAGTGCACACATAGAAAAATGATAAAATTTATTATAGCAAATAAATAAAAACTATTAAATTTTTATTTTAATAAAAGAAAAAAAAATTTATGAATTCATTATTGTTATTTTAATTGTTATAATAAAAATTTTCATTACAATAATATTATTTGTCATATTAATAAATTCATATTTTAGACTATAGAGTGTTGATAAAATATATTTATTAATTTTTATTGTTATTTTTCGTTCTGTGGAGAGACTCAGACCTCTGGGTATATATGAAAATAAATATCTTGAAACGTAAATAAGGAAAAAACAAAAGTCGTCAATTTTAAAAAAATTAAAAAGATTAAAAATAACGAAATACTTATTTCAAACCTTCGGTTTTTGAAAACTGGTGTTTTGGTGGGAATGGTGACTCGCTCCTCCCAAGACCCCTTATTAGAAAGATCCTGGAAATGACTTAACGAAAAAATTGTATACATACACCAAAACGGTAACGTCGAAATGCTGTAATGCAATTTTATATCCATGTTGGATAGTGCGGGCGAGGACGTAGAAAGGGGTGTGATTTCTGGTAGAATAAGTACCTAGATACTCCGAATGAGATATACGCAAGCAGGAGATGTACATCAATGACCATTAAAAAGTGCGTCAATAATTGCATTATATACTATGTATTAATAACTAAATCATAACAAAGTATAGTAAGTATTACTCATGATTTAAGATACAATTTAGGTATCTATGAACTTTTATTGTGCAATTATGGAATATCTAAAATTTGTTTTAGAATTATTTCAAAGTTAAAACTACATTTTTAGTAAAAACAATGATCATATAATATGTAGGTACCCAAAGATAACTTAAATTTTAATCAAATTTATCTACCTACATTATACATAAATAACTAATTACGCCCATATTATCAATTTATCGTTGATCCTGTTGTTTAATTTATACATACATAATAATACATTGTAATTTTTTAATAAGCGAATTTGTATTTAATGTATAAAATATAATATTTATCTAAATATTCAAACATGCATAATATACCGACTTATCTACAGCCTATATAAGTAGTATAGGTTTTTAATTTAAAAAAATTAATAGATATTTATCTAAAACGTATTCATGAAATATACCTATGACAATATAATATAGTTTAATACTATTAATTTACATCAAATATCTACTATAATACAATATTATTGTGATGAATACCTATGTCAAAACTTTTTGATCACTTTCAGAAATTAAAAAAAAAAATTGAAATTTTAATGATTTTTCTATTTAGGTACATAATGTATATTCATAATATACCAAATGGATAGTTATTGGAAAGAACAACAGTGAACAACCCGCGAATGTAACTAGTTTCTTTTAAATAAAACGTCAACTAAAACAACCTTCACAATTTTAAGGAATTTTAATGATTTTCTTTGCATTCAAATTTGATTAATAATATATATTAATATCGCTGTAAATCGAGATATACTTATTTAATTAAAGAAATATAATATAATATATAATAAATTATATATAAGTATATATAATTTTCAAAAAAGTATTATGGACATTTTAAACTTAGGATAGGTACAATATTTTGTTATTATACCTATAATATTAAAGACATAACTATTTCTTCCATGACATTCGTAATCGTAAACAATGTTTGCGTCGAAATATGGTTATGTTTTTACACGGCTTTATATTATATTAGTAATCAAAAATATTTCTACAATATAATATCTAATCTGTGTGTAATCGATATTTGATATGTTATGTGTGTATGACTGTGCGATTTTTTGTACAATTATTATTTTTATAAATTTATTTTTCATAAAAGTATTATACCTAGTTCATTAATTTACTTTTAATAGTTAATAAAATGTTTTTATCTTCTTGATGATAACAGTTCGATAAATAAGAAAACTATAATTCATTATTTTTATTTTGGATTTTGGATATTTCAAGTTAATACTTATAAATTTATATTTCTCAAGGTTTCTATCTTACTTGCATTGTATACATATAAGAACAATAATATACAATCATGGCTTACCGAGATGATTTCAAAACGTCCTCCATATTAGATTTTGCTAAGGAAAAGGAATTACGATTATCTGTTAGAAATGGTTTGCAGGAAGATTTCATGAAATCAGTTAGCGAATTCGATGTTAATTGTATAGATGTTATCGTTAATAAGGTAAAAATAATTTGTATACCTATACTATTTTGTCCATTGCCTATATTATATGTTTTATATTTATTTAGAGATATATTCTTGAAGACAAACAGGAAATGACATTACTAATAGAAGCCACAATATGTGGACATATTAACATTGTTAAACTCTTGTTAGACAAATTTAATGCTAATATTGATGCACCAGGAAAGTTGTTACATTGTTGTGCAAAATTCATTGAAGGAGTTTCAGCACTTTGGTGTGCAGCTAGTAAGTATATCTTTTATTGGTAATTAATGTTATTGAACACCTATACTATTGAATTTTACAATACATAAACAATTAAAATAGTAATGAATACCTATAAATATAGTGAAAAGAATACCTAATTAACTCATTGACTTAAATTACTAATTAATTATAAGAATTATGATAATGAATTAGCTCTACATTTCTATAATAATACTAATGTATTACTTCTGTAATAACTAATTAAGAATTTAAAAATATATCATTAATGAAAAAAGTAAACCATTTTATACAAATAATGAAATCATTAAAAATGTATATGTATCCAAATAGGAATATAATACAAAACTAGGTACCTATACTTATTTATTTTATATTTTATAATTTTTTTTAACATAATGTATAAGAGTATATTATATACCTATATATCAAACCTTTAATTTTAAGGTTGAACTTGAACCCAAACCAACTACAGTATTATGTCGAACTTGTACTAGTGCCATCCAGAATAAATATTTAACCTTCTACAGGCAAGCTGTTATAAATAATATAATAGTTTTATACTTGCATTTTTATTTTTATAAATTATATTTTTATTCGGTGGTCACTGGTATTTCTCAAAAATGTTATTATCAATATATTATTAGTGGATATTGACCTTTTTTTATTTTTTTTTTTTTTGTTGCATATTAAAGTTTTTTTAGACAATATAGGTAAAGCCCTCCCTCAATACTTTAGAGCTAATCGCGCCGCTGCCTTCAATATTTTTTGTTAGTTTATCGCAGATAAAAATTAATGATAGACATCATTTTTGGCAAAATGCAATACATCATTCCATATACCATAAAAACCAAAAAACATAAATTTGTTTAAATTTAAATTATAACATATACCTATTCATTTTCATTTTCAATTTATACCTATATTTTAATTTAATCCATCTTTTAATTTTTTATGTAATATGATGTATCAATTTTTAATAATGATTTTTTATGAATTAAAATTTTTTGAAATGTTGTGAAGGTATTAGTAAATCAAGGTATATAATTCAGTAAAGGTATTAATATTTGATATGTGTACGATTATCACAATATATTAGGACTGTTGTAAAGCTTACAATGCACGCCTACTCTTATTACAGATAATAGTGGGCCCGTTCGAAGGATAAGCGAAGTTATACCAACAGATTAAATGCTGACAAAATACTTCCTTAAAACATAAATAAACAAATAATAAATAAAAAAATGGGTTGTTGGTTTAGTGTTAAACTTAAATCGATGTTTGAAAACGGTTTAAATTCAAATAGTATGTTAAAATTCAAAATTGTACTTTAATTCAAACTCTCTGATCAAGTTTGGTTTTATTTTTTGTACTTCAAATAATTCAATCCATCTTTAATTACATATTATAGTTCTATTTACTGAATAAATAGTATAATAACTATACATAATGTCTTAAAAACCTATTTTTTTCTCTTAATCAAATTGTTTATAATAACTACTATTATATATAATATTTGGTATATGTTTTTTTTTTTGGTATATTTTTAGGATATGCACATTTTGACATAGTTAAGTTGCTCATTGAAAGAGGTGCTAATGTAAACTACTATACAGAATCTAAATCGACTCCATTAAGAGCGGCTTGTTATATTGGCAAAATAGATATTGTTAAATTTTTAATTAATCATGGAGCAAATGTGAATACAGTCAATGAATCTAATAGTACATGCTTAATGATTGCTTCTCAAAGAGGTGTGTATATTTATATTTTTCATAAATTTGTCATCTGTTATTTATGAAGTTTTAACTATTACTGGGGTTATTCATGAATTTGAGTGTTCAAATAATTAATTGATAAATGTTCATAATCCAGATATTTGAAGTTGAGTGTTACATTCAAATAGTTACTAAGCTTAAGTAAATAATAATGTTAATAATCATGCATATGTTTGTATAAAATCATGGTATATTTAATTGTTTAAAAAAACGGATTTTAACATAGGAAAACATTGCTTTTTTAAGTTTAGACACTTACATAAATACATTTTAGCATTTGAATGAAAATTCCACTAATAAATAATTATTTAAAATAATACATAAATTTATTTGATATATATACCTATTTTATAAAATGTATAGTTAATGGTTATTACACAATATATATAGATTAATCTCTTCACAATAGTATTGTTTTTGGATGTATGTTTTAAGCGGTTTTGATACATATATGATTTTTAAACCTATGACTATGGGTGTTGAGCAAATAAATACCCCAAACCTGTTTATATTTATTATAACAATGTTATTGGAAAATAAACAACTATACGTATATGTGTTTTTGGAGTTGTCAGTTAGAACGAATGCACTTTGCTTGTTGGACAGGATAATCTATGCATTGTACTCTAAATTGTATAAATGTAATTGAGTGTGATCTTGTTTACATTATGAATAATATATATTTAGAATAAAATAGAGTATTATACATAACAATAATCGTCATTTATGCTACAGAGAACTTGTATGTTTTCAAGTTATCTATGATTATGCTACACTCCAGTTATATAAACGTAATCAAAACTGTGGGTACATAAATGATCAGGTAATAGTATATTAATGATAAAAGGTACAGCATATTTTTTGAATAACCACAGAGTATTCAATAATGGACAGATCAGTGGAAAAATACGCAATATATTAAGTTATATAACATAAGTTCTAAAAGTCACTTTTTGGGTAGTCCAAAACCAAATTTTGAATTGCTCATAACTCCTGTTGATGTGGACCAAACGCATTGCGGTTTTGACAAGACCCCTTTTTATTTAAAGCCCCTATCCATAGGTGCTCATGGGGGGCCAAGAGAGGGGCATGGCGTTCCTCTGGAGGAAATCCAAAAGAGTGACTTTTAGTATGTTATATACTGGAATGTATAACATACTCTAACATCAGTCTGAATCTGATCAGACTATTAAATTTGCAGTGACGATTCTAAAATTTTACCTCTTTTGCCGGGTCTATAATACTATCCTATACTATTCCATGGGCATTTATGTATACAGTAAGAACTTGATTAATCGTCACCGGGGGGACCAGAACTATGATGATTAACAAAAATGTTGTAATAAACGTATATATTTTACAACATACTTATGTATTATAATTATGAAAATATGCTAAAAATAAACGTACGTACATATAAACATACGTATAAACATAATAATCCGTCATTTTTTTCTACATAGACAAGTATATTTCTGTTTCTTCGAGTTAAGAGCTTTTTGTGTGACAATGTTCCATATTTTATGAAAAAATAAAACCTTTTTGAGTCGCATTTACATTTTTTTTTTTTACAATGACAGATAATAGTAATAATTATAATAATAATAACCTACCCTCAATTACAAGAGACCATAATTGAAGGCAATTTAAATGTTTTTTACCAATAGCTTTAGTATATTTCAAAATTATTTACAAAATGTTACATTTGGCAAATTTTGCATTAATCATAATAAAATATTTTCTTGTATTCATCAACAAATATTTTGAAAACATCATTTTCCAAGTATATTATAATATATTATAGTACATTTTTATTAATAAGTTAAAGATTAAAAGTTTATAGATTTTGTTTTATTATTTCTTTATAATATAAAGTTTTAATATATCACATTATTTTTAGTTTTTATAAAGTATTTTATAGGTAGGTAAGTGTGGATAGTAAAATTTTTAGTTTAATTCACTATATATATTGTCAACTGTAAAAAAACTTTTGTGAAAAACTAAAAATCTATATTTATTGTTTAAATTTACAATTATATTGTGTTTATTGTTCACAAATTATAAAATAATATCAATATCAAATTATTAGATATTTTCTTCTACACTGTTTTTCTAAGTCAGTCTATAATGACAAAAACCTAAATAAATAAATAAAACTATAAAATCATGGTATTTTCAAGGAAAAATATTATTCTTCATGGAATTTTCAAAATTAATTTATGTAACAATCCTAATACCTAATAATAGTAATATAATTTAATGTCAATATTACCTATATATTATAGTATTATATTAAAACTTGTAGAACATAAGTACACAACTCACAAGAACTATAACCATTACTGATTGAAGATTAATAAAATATTATTTAACACTGTCAAAGGGTAACGGATAACACAATTAAAAAATTATTTTACAATAGTACGTATAATGTTATAAAAACAATAAAATATTTTATAAATTTCACTACAAAGTGTATTTACTTTACTTTGAATTAACTATATTTAGATTTTAAATTCCAAATACCCATAGGCCATAACAATAAAACCAGTAGTACTAGAAAATCTAAACAGTTAATAATATATTTTTAATGATTTAATAAATTTGTTATATAATCAAATACAATTTTACTTAAATTAAACAAAAATTAAAACGTCGTTAATAATTATTTTATTAATCTAATGTTTATAGTAGTATATTATACTATGCATTGTTGATTTAATAAATACAAATTATTTATTTAAGTAAAATTTTAATCCGTTTGATGAAATTTTTTTTTAAATAATCATTATATAATTGAATTTATAAAATTATTTTGTAAATAATTAATAAAACTATTTCGTTAATTTTACCCATAATATTTCTTTCAGTGCACTATTGGCTTTTTGATCACAATTTTATCAAAAATTATCATAGAAGAGAAATAAATAAAAAATCAGAACATTAACTATGGCGAAGCTTAGATTTTTTTCGATATGTATATTTGAACAAAAAAATGTCTAATTTTTAAACTTACAAATTAAAAAAAAAACATTTAACTAATATGTATGTCTATATTATAAATATTCTCATTTATTATATTCAGTTTAAATTTTAAATTTACAATAACTAGGAAAGAAGTTGAACTCACAAAATGAGAACATACTTTAATCTTTAATCTAATTTTTTAGATTCTAAGTGGAGTGAGGAATCCAGTTTTTTACAATGATTTTAATTATTGTCTTTTTTATAAATTACATACTTACAATATATACTCTAGGCATATTACCTTTTAATATATTTTTGTAATATATAATGTATATATTTGGTATTATATAAATAATATTATTAGTTTTGTATTATATTAGGTACCTATATTGGAATTTTTATATTCTTCTTCTTCTTCTTCTACTTCTTCTTCTCCTTCGCCTTCTCTCCCAACTATTTGGGGTCGGCCACCCTGGTCCTACACTTCCACTTAACTCTATCTCCCGCATCTTCTTCACTTACTCCCACCTTCCTCATATCATTCGCCATTACACCCCCCTATCTCTTTTTCGGTCTTCCCCTCCCCCTTTTACCAACAACATGCATTTCCCTTACTAATCTTACTGCCTGGGTATATATAATACGTTAATAAATAACATATTTAATATATGCGTATTATACTGTATTATACCAATATATTGTGTACGTATTATGTATTACGTATAAAATATTTTATACATGTAAATACCCAACCCTGGCCTTCCCCAGGTCGCATAGCGATAATTCACATGGACGTGAAGTGTGTACGATATTGGGAGAACGAAAACTGGCCGCTGGCAAATGTGTTAGAAACTATATTTTTTTCTGATCATCTTTAAGTTAATTATTTTTTCTATAGGTGTTCAATGGTCATTCGACAGTTGGTGATAGCTAGGTGTAAAACAATTTTTTTTTATTTATTTATTATTAGTTATTAATATTTACTATAATTTTTAATATGAATTCATCAAACACTAATTGTAATCATTTAAAAAGAAAAGTAAAATGAAAAAAAAAAAAATTATTATGTAACTCAAAATGTCACAACAATTTATCATGTATTAATAAATAATAACTATTTTATATTTTTAAATATCATAATTATCAAAAACATCGGTTTTTTATATATATACATTATTTATCTTAAATTTCTTTAAATTAAACTAATAACATATATGATTGTGTTATTTGTTTGTATACTTAATAAATAATTTCAATAAATTGTCTGTCCATCTACAAAATAAGAGTAAAACTAGTATTTCTGTAAGGTCATGCATAAAAAGTAGTTTTTACTGATAATATAGTAAAAACTAGGTACAAATAAAATTATTCAAATTTTTATTTTTACTGTAGCCAGTAGTAAAATAGTATTCTTACGAACACCCTAAAGTGTAACTAGTTTTAGTTTAAACTGATTTCGAATATATACTGTAACATTTATATAAAATAAAAATTTTAGAATAAACTGGTTCAGACGAGTTTTCTTATTCATCTCCATTATTAAATCTTAGCTGAGCTTTGTAATACTAATACATTAATACATATTATGTTAACGCATATTATTATTATAACCTAATAAAGTTATTATTTTATTAGTACATATAAAATAATGGAACGTAATGGACTACCTATGGTTAGTAGGGCCACCCGCCCCTAAATTACTTATGCAATTTGTGATTTGTCATAGGCGAACCTCGAGATCGGCGCCACTGGGTATCATATCATATCAATAAACAAATTAAATTTAAAAATATAAATCACAATCGTAGATATAATATACGTATATTAACATATTATTATATGTAAATGTATATTTGTGATAAAAGTGGCATACATTGCACTTTCTCTACAACAGTTTACAAAAAAAAAAAAACTATGTCAATTTTATATCACTCTGGTTAACGTTAAAAATGTTGTGTCATTTAACGGTTTACATCACATCATTAATTTTACTAATATGTTTAGTACACAAAAGCTCCGCTTGGAAACGTTTTTTTTTTTTTAATATTATAATTTAAGTGCATATTAAAATATATAAAGGTAATGTATTGTTTTACAATATTTTGAGACCATCTCCAGGAAAAAAATTATGAAAATAAGTCACTGGATATAGCTATAATATACTAATATTTTGTTTCCTATTTTACATATCAACACTTACTATATTATTATATTATAATATTAATTTTTATTCTATATAATTTTTATAGGTGATAATGATATTCTAAAATATTTATTAGAAAATAGAGCTGTTGTTGATATACAAACGGAAGATGGAGATACAGCTATGCATTTTGCTGCACAAATGGGTGAAGAGGAAAGTATTAAGTTACTCTTGGAATTTAATGCTACACATTTAAAAAATAAGCAATGTAAATTAATATTTGTTTATTATTATTATTTTAATTTTTAAATTATGTATTTAATATTATTGTTTTTATTTTTGAACCAAAGCTCTGACTCCTATTTTGGTCGCAGCTGAAAGAACACATGATTATATTGTATATAATCTTCTCAAGGCCATTAGTCTTACTTGGGAAGAAAAGATTGAAGTTTATGAATTACTTGGTGCTTCATTTTTGACAGATAAAGATACTTATAACAAAAATCTTGGATTTTCTCTTCTATTAAAGTCTATGAAAATGCGGTTAGAAATTTAATAAATAGTATTATATTTAATGGCAATTTGTAGTATTCTGAAACTACATTAATGATTTAATGACATTTATAGTGGTTAATTTCAATTGTTGGTGTAAACTGAGAAATATCCAATTAAACAAAAGATATTAAAAAATGGCAAATCAATGTGTTTAAAATTTACAAAAACATTTTTTTTTTTTTTAGATACGCTGTTGATCCTGTTATATCTAAAAAGGTCTATAAAAATTATGATGCTTACGACAATCAAATTGAATACCAAACTATGAAAGATTTAATGAGTATAAAGAATAATCCTGAACAATTACACTACCAATCGTTAATTATTAGGTGATAACATTATTCTATATTAATATTTTAAATACTAATTTGAATTACATTCTAAAAATAAAGCTAATGAAATTTGGTTCTTTTTATTAATATTATTAACAGACTTGGGTAGTATTCGGAATACTGTATTCAGAATAATTTTATAAGAAATAAAAATAATTTTTTTACTTTTCTGTCATAAATTGTATTTGTGTATGAGTACATAATATTTTATAGTAGGTATATTATATCACACTCTCTGTACAATAAGGTCTTAACTCAAAAAAAGTAAATATTCAGGAAATCAATATTAATGTTTAGAATAAAATGATAATTTTTTACCAACCAAAAAATGTTGAGAGTTGATACATATTTATAATTTTGTTGTGATTTTAATCATATGATTTATATCCCTGTAAATATCTTCACTTTGTATAATTATATATTAAAAGATCAAAAATTATTATGTTTCTAGTTAAGGCTTTATTGCACTATCTATCTATTGATTGATTTAAATATTATTTTAGTCACAAAGAAAACATATGAATTATTAAAAATTATGATTTAATTAATGTAAATATATTCAAATTATATTAATAAATATTTAAAATGTAAAATAAAATAGAAGTATAATAATATAGTGCTTAAATTATATTAAATATATTATATTTAATTTATGAAATGAACAACTTTCATCTCTTTGTTTCCTTATTTTTAATAATATTAATAATAAATATAACAATTGTATATAATATTATTATTGCAAAATAATATTTTAATAAAATTATAATAATAATAATATATAACTAATTGTATTAAAATTGTAATTTAAAAATATTAAATAAATAATATCGCTTCAGTCTCTTTGTTAACTTAATTTAAACAATATTAGCAGTTAATATAAAAATTGTATAATATAAACTATTATGCTAAATTTAAAATTTTAAAATTGAATAGCTATTATAAAAATACGGTAAATTTATTCATCATCTGGATCCATTATTTGACTGGCATTAATGTCTCCTAAAATAATTTATAACAGTAAATCATAATATTTGCATAGTTAAATAAAAGGTAAATTTATACTGAATATATTATTTTAATACTCAAACAGTTTTAAAAAAGAATATTAGTTATTGCGAAAAAAATATAAATTTATTAGGCTACTATTACAATATTATACATATGTTTATAATATAATTAATTAAAAGAATTATGGTATGTCATAAATATAATTGTGATGTACCTATCATGTTAATTTAATAAAAGGTAACTGGTACATAGTATTCTTCTTATTATTAGAAAAATAAACCTTTTAATAGGAACTATAATAAAATGTATACTTATTTTGTTTTTACTTGTAGCTTGACTATTACTAGTTGCTGTTGAATTTTTTCGTTTTTTTTTTTTTTTTTACATATGATTTCATTAAATTAACAAGATTCTCTATTAGGTTAAAATGTAAATTTTAAAGTGGCTAAACCTGTAATGATGTATGGAACAGAATATTGGGCAATAGATAGAAAGATAGAACAGAGAATAAGTATAGAAGAGATAAGAATATTAAGGTGAATGAGTGGAGTGACTAGAGGGGATAAAATAAGGAATGAGTATATAAAAGGCAGTGTATGAGTAACTTCCATTGTTAACAAAATGAGAGAGAATAGATTAAGAGGGTTCAGGCATGTATTAAGGAAGGAAGAAACTAAGGCAGTAAGATTAGTAAAGGAAATGTATGTTGATAGGTAAAAAGAAAGAGGAAGACCGAAAAAGAGGTGGGGTATGTGATAGCAAGTGATATAAGGAAGAGAGGGGTAGGTGAAGAAGATGCAGGAGATAGAGTTAACAGGAAGTGTAAGATTAGGACGGCCGACTCCAAATAGTTGGAAGAGAAAGCGAAGGAGAAGAAGACTAGATTTAATTATTTATTGTTCACAAATCATATTTTGTAATATTTTTGATTAAATTAACTATTGTATTTTGTAATTTTAAATACACAATTGAAAATATACCAATAAAGATTAAAAAAAATTAAATGTAATATTTGGATTTACTGGGTTAGTAACTAAAATTTGGTTTTAACTTTTAACTACCTATTTAAGTTATTAGTTCATTAACTTTTAATTATTAATATTTAATTAATTAATTTTATTTTAACTATTTAGAAACTGTTCTCATAAACTTAACTGTAGTTAATTATTTAATTAGCTTTACCTATCCTTGCATATTAAACCATTGACATCGTTTTCAGGTATATTAGTATAGCATATTATTAGTATACAAATATTTTTTTTATTTTTTATTTATTAACAAAATTTTCATTTTATATCTGTACACTAGAAGTAAAGTAATGAAAGTATATTTAGAAGCTATTAATAACTATTAACACGCTACTACACATACGAACATATGTGACAAATATCCCTTGTATTGTTTGTGACTTATAATAAATATACTTTTCCTATTTTTAGATATGGACTTAATTTAATTTTGAAATAAATGGCCTTGCATTATTTTACCTATGGTATACATATTAATAGTTAGTTATCATATTCTTTTAGAGAAAGGATTTTAGGAGATAGTCATCCAGACTTATTGCAATCAATAATATGGCGCGGTGGCATTTATGCGGATTTACTCAAGTTTACGCCGTGTTTAAAACTTTGGATTCATGCAATGGAAATAACTAAAAAAAATGAAATTAGCCTCCATGATGATCTTCAAAGATTCATAAAAGTAAATAATATGGTCATCAATCATGAATAAAAATTGTTCATAATAAAATAATTATACTAATATTATTATATGATCTATAACCTTTCCTTCTATTAGGTACCTGTGTAATTTAGCATTTTATATTATACTATTTACAGTCAGTATACAAATTAGAATTGTTAAAAAAAATTTAAATGCTGGTTAACTAATTATAAAGTTGAAATAACTTAACTTCTAGATATAATGATAGATGTTGTAACCATAACCATAAAGTGCAACACCATGTAAGCTTAATATGGGAGTATCTATTTATCTATTATTTTGATATAGATATACAATGAAATTATGATATAAAATTTCAAGCATAAAACACTATTTTAAAGTTAGTGTAAATTTTTAATCCGTCTTTAGTTCCTTTTACATGCAGTTTATTGTATACAGGTACACTGATTTTCTATGATAAAGTAATTTATCACAGATAATTGGTGATACTACTAATATACTATATTATCAATACTAAACTCCATGAAAAATGTGTTATCACAATCCATTTTGATTCTATTAAGATAATACTATAAATATTAAATGAAACACTCACATTAATACTTATCATTTCTATTAACATGCAAATATGTAAAAAACATGACAAAAAAAATGATAATCTAATCAATTCTTGATATGTACATTTTTACATGTTGCATGAGTTAAACAAAGTTACATATATCGAAATTTAAAATATCTATTAACCTTAAAATAATCAATATATCAAAATAGGATGAAATATTTTGTTGTTAGGGATAATTTGTTTTTAGCTTCATCATTCAACAATGTTTTCAGATTGAAATTAGTAGAAATGTTTTATTAAAATATATATCGTGATTACACAACAAAAAAAAAATTTTATTGACTCTATTTTTGATTAATTTTTAATTACTTATAAAATATTTTCAAATTGTTGAATTTTAATTTTTCTTAAAATTTCATTGAAATTGCCTAAACAAATTCTTTTAAAAATTGGGTATGTGTTGTTTATTGAGTTATCTTAAATTTATGTTCTTTTATATCTTCTGGTAAAGATCACAATTTATTATAGAATAATTCTTGAAAATAAAATTAGTGTTTATGATAAAATGCAGTTATATTCAATATTCACTATATATATTATATTGTATTACTAATCAGTAAAAGAGTTGTCCTTGAGAGGAAGTTTGCTATAAAAAATACCACTGATATAATATATAATATAACATAATATTATTTATATACATTTTAATAAATTATAGATTTTTAGTTAGATATAGGTATAACTTACTATTTTGTCTGATAGCATAATTCTTAATTTATATTTTCTAGGTGTTTTGTGCAATGATTAGAAATTTTATTCTAATTGAATTATCAGATTTAAAAAATGTGTTGGAGGTAGCAGTTGAAGAATTAAAAACTAATCAAAAATATGTGTCAACAACTTCTTCTAAAATAGAAGAGAAAGAACAAGAGGTATAATATAAATAAAGTAATTGCATAATTAGATTAATTAAATTATAGGTAATTAAATAATTAGATTTGTTGTAATACATTCTAAATTTATAGATTAGTCAATTAAGAAACATTTATACAATATAATTTTATTTAAATAGGAAATAATGATAGATAATTTATTATCAACACTTGGTTTAGTTGTTGTGACTGGCTTAACATTAAGAATAAATTCACAAAAAGGTCCATTAGTAGCAGATATTATGCAAATTATTGTGAAAATGAACAAACTTAACCTAAGAACAGTGGAAAACCAAACTTTACTTCATTTAAGTCTTGATTATGATACAAACAAGCTTGATATTTTTAAATCTGAAGGAATATTATGGTAAGAATTTTATATATTTTTGATAGTTGCTAAAATCAAGAAAAAATATACCTGTTTTAAATTTACTTGATACAGATTTCAGATCTAAAGTGGATTGAGAAATCTATTGATTTCATAATGATGTTTATTATTATTATTATTTTTTGTATCTATGGAAACAACTAATTTACTAGAAGAGTTTTGGAGTAAAGAACTTATTTGATTGTAAATTTTTTCTGGATATTACTTTCCAGAGATCATTTTTTAATTTTATTATTAGTTTTTGTAAATAAAAACAAACTTTTATGATGAAACTTTTTATAATTTGCAAAAATAACAAATAAAGTTGTTATGGTTGCTAAAATAATATATTTTGTTGATTTAAAATCGATGTAAGCAATAAATTTGCAAATTAGCTATATATATAAATAAATCAAGGAAAGCACTTTGTATGTCGAGTAGGATAAAGAAGTGGAAATAGATCTATCATCATCAGAGAGATTAATGTATTACAATTATTTTAGTTATGAAAGCAATGATAAATTATTTCAATGGATAAAAACTAATCTTAATGGTATAATTAAAATCCACTTGAAAAAAACCTGGTTGTATATTGTTACACATGTTATGGTATATCTATGTATGTATGTATGTATGTATGTATGTATGTATGTATGTATGTATGTATGTATGTATGTATGTATGTACGTATATATGTATGTATGTATGTATGTATGTATGTATGTATGTATGTATGTATGTATGTATGTATGTATGTATGTATGTTTGTATATATATGTGTATGCATGTGTATATGTGTATGTTAATCCACTTCCATCTTTCCTCCCTTAAAGGTATATATAGTATATACATATACATAAGTCATATACCATGTAAAAGTAGTTTTTCTTCACATTTATGACAAATACTAGGAAAATTGAAAAATAACCTTTCAAAATTACCAACTAGAACAAATTTCTATCGTTAATATACAAATGCCAAAACTCTTACTGGACTTCTGAATATTAAATTATAAACATTATTATATTTTAAGCAATAATACTATAAAATGTACAATTTAATTAATTTGTTAATAGTTATTATATTAATCAAACATTATTTATTTACTCTATTTTCGAAATTTTACTTCAGTTTTCCAAATTATTTTGCAACAAGCTTGTTAATTTTTTGTGGAGCAGACATAAATGCAACTGATAATGATAAAAATACACCACTCCATTTTATGGATAAAATTATAAAAATGTTGTGAGTGCTTGCATTATTTTAATAATAAATAATATACTTTGAAATTGATGAGTTCCTATACATTAATCTTAATAATTATATTTTAAGCCCTCAGCGCATAGGTGATATTGAAAATAAGAATATAGTAATGGAGTTATTGAGAGCTGGTGCTCACACAGATTTTGTTAATAAATTTGGAGTATGTCCTCATACAGGATATCTAAAGAGTAATGACCTAATATTTTAATATTTGTCTGAACTTTGTTATTTATTCACTATTATTATTGTTTTTTTAGCCTTATATAATTTAACAAACAAGGTACCAAGAAGTTTGAAGTGTCTATCAGCAAGTGCGACCAAAAAGAAAGTTCCAAAAGAACTTTACCACAATTTATTACCTAAAGCATTAGAAGAATTCACAGAATTGCATGGCTAATAAATTTAGCTTCATACATAATATAGTTCCAATGTTCAGTTATTTATTTAGATTGTTAATTACATAGAATGAATATTAACTCTTAACTACTGGTGTCAAGTTGGTCAGACCGTATCACATATTAATTTACAGTTAATTTAGAAATTAATATATTTCTTTAATTGTACCTTTTAATAATTTAGGATTAAATTTTGATTTACATTATATTGATATATTCTTATCTATGTGTATTTGTTATTTACTACTATTTAGCATATGAGTAATATCTAATTAAAATATACATTCTTAAATATTAAAAGCAACACAAATTATGTGCGTTTTTTAAATTATAATTATAATTTAAGGTTATCCTAAGAACTGAAATTTACTGTTTTTAAACAAGTTTTAATTTAAATGTATACCTAATTTTAATATGTAGTAATAATGTAGTAAATACACAAATTTTTCATAATTATATAATTATATTATAATGAAATTACTCTACTATTAATTTTAAAAGTAATACGCTACTATTAAAATTATTTTTTAACTTTTCGTTGTTTTTTTGTTCGGTAATCTGCAAATCATTTAATCTCGAGATATTGCACGTAATAGAATGTAATAAGAATAAGAAAATAATAATAAAAAAATATGAATTTCATATTTTTGATATCGATTAATATTGTCAAATAATTAAATACCAATACTACTGAACACTTCTAAACTATAATAACACGATTAAAATAGATTGAAGTCAGTATTGGCATTACACAATAACCCGTAATCAAAAACTAACCATTTTCTTTTTATCATTATCTAGTAGACTGTTAATTAATAATTATTATGTAATTAGTAATCATTTAATAGACATTTAACCAGCTTATAATATAGGGCTCATATAATGACAACATTTTTATATTTTAATCACATAGGTATAAATAAATTGTAAATTGTAAAGAAATACTGATGAATGTCTAAATACCTAGGTACCCAATATTGCTAATATTCATGTTAAGATTCAGAGAAGAAGGAGTTTTGTAATGTTGAAAATTTTACATTTTTTTTTTTTTAAATTCTATAGTAATTTTTTGTATTAACGTAAATCGTATATACCATTGAATTTACTTATTTAGATGTTGTGTCAATATGTATATATGTAACTATATACAGATTACACGGTGATAATAATATAATAACGTATACGATGTAGCGTAGATCGTATATTCATATAGACTAGATACCTACCTCAATAGGTCGTAATTTCGGAATCCGGGATAATGAAGCGTATGTAGCGACCCGGTGTTTGAAACACGAAGTTGGTGTCCCCTTGTGTCAGACACGACGTTGCTAACTACCTACTACTACCTTTGATTGACGAAGTCAGTGGTGCACTTTCCGTCGGTTCGTCATAGTTGATGTTTGAGTTTTAGAAATTAATACACACTTATAAATGTGGTTAATTATAGGTGTTTATTATAGTTAAACGTTAGTTAATTAACAAAAATTAATTGTAGAATTTAGTAAATTTGAAGACAGAGTGTAAGCTCTGACTGAGATTAGAATAGTACACACGTTGTTGGTCTGTCACCAAGGCGAGCCTGAACGTCCGTATGCGTGAAATACAAAGTATAATCTAAATCGAACTAAAACTAACAACTAGTATTTAAGTACGAGTATTTTCGTAGATCCAAGGCGGAGAAACAGGATAGGAATGGGAGGCTCCTATTGATCAGTCTATATACGAGGGTAAGGTTGTTTTCGACTTATTGACGAAAACAATTTCTTTATCATTGGACTATTGTTATTTATTAGTTAAAAATGTGTTTTGTTTTAAAATAAACAACAACAAGGTGAGGGTCATCGGCGTGAGAACCCGTTTCGTATATTTAGAGTGAAATTAACTCGCGCCTAGACCATCTTGTTATTGTACAGTACTGTATACTTTCACCAGGTGTTTTTAAATATAAAAATATTTAAAATAGAAATTTAAAAAAAACACCCGACGAGAGTATTACGTATCGTTGTCCATGTAAGTAAAATAATATAAGTAATATCAGGTATCTGGGATAACTACATCCCTCCGCCATAAGATAAAAAAAATATTTGGAACAAACTTAAAATTAAGTTTTCAACCGTGGGTAGTTGAATTGGCTCCTCTCGTTATCGCTTGTTTTGTTTGGGTCTGGTTCATCTGACGCCTCTACCGTGTGCGCCAATGGTGCGGTTATGGTCACCTCTTGTTTGTTTTCAAAGTAGACAAAGACGCATCGTTCTATTTCTCTCCGTGAATTGAACCAGTCCACCATTTTGTCCATACAACTGATTACGTATAGAACGGTGGCAAAACCTGATATTGAAAGCGTTACGTATAACATGTAGTTATGATTTCATTTCGTTGGGTTTCGTAAATGTTTTTCATGTTGTTGTAATTTTAAATTTGTTCCTGAATATATTTGTTCGAACTGGCAACGTTGTTCAAGTCATTCATTTGGTTGTTAAGTACATGTTTGTCCTCCATTATATTAAAAGTAGTTATATTTTTTAGGTTTCCCATGGATGTTTTTGGAATAAAATCTTGATAAATCGTAATTTCGTTTACTTGTCCTGGTATGAGTACCTACATCTCGTGACGCATATCCTTTCCAAGTGTTATTGAGTTGGAATAGTTCCACTCCTTCCAAAACGTGGCTGCTGGATTCCTTGAAAATTGTTTCTCCTTTGGTCACGTAGATCCAGGCATTTTTGTATTGTAGTTTATGGAATATAGTTGTCGATAGTTGGACGTACATAATTTCGCAGCTTTTGGGTACTTCTTTAGGTTCTTGTAATAGTTGTACCTCACAAATAGATCTAGTGCTATGAGGATGTAAAGGATTAATTTCAGAACATAGAAGGAGCCGTGCGTATGTTTACAGAAAGAGTTTTCAAAATGGTCATAAGTGGAGTAGAGTTCCTTTGATCTACTTACAGCTAAAAACTTATGACTAGGTCTAATATACATACAATTTGTGTTATTGATACAAACAGGTTTAGATATAAGGTGATATAAAGTTAATTTGTTTTGATATACAAGTGGTATAGATACCTATTATAAATAGGTACAATATTGTCATTTGAATAATACACCGATAAGTCTGGAAGTCGTAGTAGTTCATAAGCATTTACTAGGTCTAAGTCGATAGGTAAGTTAGTACCGGTCGGAATTGAAACTTTAATATCTCTAAATTGTTCTAGTAAATCGTTTGGTCCTAATAAACTAGGATGTACTTGTCCTACTATTGCGAGTTGTACTATTTCTAATAACGTGCTAATTTCATAAATATGTTTAGTAAGTAGTAAATTAATGAAAGTGAAATGTCGCGATGTATAATTTTTTATATGTTCGTCCATAGTAATGTTTGTTAAATTTTCTAGTTGTAAATCGATTTTTTGTTATTTAATTAATTGTTTCTCTTGAGTAAATTTAATAACTTTAATTTGTTCGTCAAGTAATTTAAGTTGGTTCATATTGGTCCTAGGTAATTGTCCTATGTTAAAACTAATTTTTTTTTATACATTCCGTGTTACATAAACCGTAAAGTAGTTTTAACTAAATTAGATATAATATATTTTCTTTTAGTTCGTAAAAAGTGAAATACCGATGCGAAAATTAAGTCTTTTTTAATTTTAATGTCCTGAGCTAAAGATAGTGTCGTTATTAGTAAGTTATTACAGTTTATCTCAGGGTTATGGGGAACACTCATGTACCTACGTATATACGTTCTGCCTCACTTAAATATTGTTCAAGAATGTTCCACTAAATGTTGTAATATGTTAAATTTACGTAAGCAGTGAAATCCCACTTGGTGTTGCTGATTATTATTGGTCCTCGATTTTCAAAGTAAATACCCTTTGAAAAAAAAAAAAAAAATTCTTGGGTAAGTTGGTCGTCACTGAATCGTAAAGTGCCCATAATACCGGTTACGTGTAAATATGTAAAAAACGATGGCATATCTAAAAGTCTGTTTAAAATAATCGAGTTAGTTAAAGTTTGGGGTTTAAGATGTTTGTTTTTTTTTTTTTTAATTTTAAATCTAAACAAAAAAATTCCTAAGTATTGTAAAACGTCCTACTTTCTGAAAGATGTAATTAAAAATACACTTAGTCATTATTATGTCTGTTATTAGGTCATGTGCTATCAGTGGTTAACCTATGACAAATGTCATAGGTAATTTAGGTGGTGGGCGGGTAGGTACTACACTACTATATATATACCTATAAGTACTAACTTACATGTAATACGTCTCTACATTGTATATGTATTTATAAAGTAAAAACTGTATTAGTGTATACTAATTAGTGTTACGGGGAAACGGGGGGTGGGTGGTTAGTCTCTATATTATTAAATTGTCATAGGTATTTAAACTGACATCGGCGCCACTGTGTGCTATAGTCATCTGCGGGTGTATGTTTTTGCACACTAGATCATGGATTCCCGTGAGGTTCAACATTCTTCCGTTTTTGTTTACTGGTCCCTGTAATGTAGTACATACTGTTCTCTCCCGTTGTAGGTCCGTTAGTCTTAAGTAAAAAATTATGAATTTATGTGAATACTAATAACTAAAGAAAATTTAGAAAACTAGACTACAAGTTGTATAAAATGATAAAATAATTAAATAAATTCATATACCCGTATGTAGCACTGGGCGATAGTTTTTTTTTTAGCTTTGAGCCGATTGTTTTGGATCCTTCGATTATAATCGATTAATCGGTAATCGATTAACCGTCACGATACATCGATTATTGATATATCGATACATGGATTAATCGATATATGGATGGTCGATTAATCGAATAATCGATTTATCAAATCATCGATTGATCTACTGGATTAAATCATTATCAAATTATAATCATTTAAATTGATTATAATTTGATCATTATAAAAACAAATATCTAATAAATTAATTAACTGAGTTTTTAATCATGTCTGTGTTCATTCTAATATGTATTCGCATGGAAGAAAACCGTGCCCCCTCCATTCGTTATGGCTTGATATATTCTTGCGCCTTCGTCTTATCACCCCCAACTCTCGACATCGGCCTTGCGATTTTTGCTGACGTTTATTGACGCCATATACATCAGATTCGTGTTCCCCGAACTTTTTGGCTCTGGACTGACCCTTTCTTTGTGCTTGAATCGGGACCGTCTGACTTGAATACACATTACACGTATATATACGCGTGTGCGTACCTATATAATATAACTTAGTAAAAATATTCTGTTCATAAATATTCTGTTTAATAAATATAACAAAAATGGCTATTATAGCCTTAAAAGTATAAAATTGTGAAAAATGGTATTCTCGTGATGGTGGTGTAATTAAAACGAGGCGGCTCATCGCCGAAGCCATAAACCACCCGCTAAATACAATTTAGGTCGCAACAGTAGGTACATAGAATACTAGGTATATAGTGTTGTATATTCGGCCTGTATATATATATATATATACCTATGTTATTTAGTATATAATATCTATATACTGTATAGTGTATATGTATGCACATGTGTGCATATACGCACGCCTGTATATGCTTATGTCGCACTTTTATAATAATTCATATCGATTATAAAAACCAAAATTTTCTTTGTGATATCCAGTCTCGCCCGCGAGGAGGTACTCGCAAGAGACCTCCGAAAAGGCTAGATATAATATTGATGTTTTATATTGATATACGTTTACTATTGTATTAAAGTGTTTTGTATTAAGATTTGTTTTACTAATTTGTATTGCAGTATACGTCGAAACCTACATTGACGTATACGACAAAGTTGGCGCACAACGGGACTCGCACCTCTACGACCCCGAGATTAAGAGTTATAGCAACAAAATATTCCCGATCCTGAAATTTGGATTTTTTTTCACCTGCGGTTCACTATTACCATAGTTGACGGCCAGCAGGATTTGATAGCCACGATAACAAGGAACCCGGATTTCAACTTCAGGAGATATTGGATTTTTTTTTTTTGTGTAGATACTTACACATCTTACCAAGGTATGCCTATTTATTTTTGTGTGTAAAATTTTTTTTGGTGGGTTTAACCAAAATTGTTTTTAATGTGTAATTTTTTTTCCTCCTGAGTTTAGGGAATTATTTGATTTTATGT